>PVIW01004568.1:0-128848 GCA_004026585.1 Noctilio leporinus | reverse complement strand
TATGGTGTAAGTTGGTGGTCTAGTTTTATCTTTTTGCATGTTGCTGTCCAGTTCTCCCAACACCATTTGTTGAAGAGACTGTTTTTACTCCATTGGATGTTCCTTCCCCCTTTGTCAAATATTAGTTGACCATAGAGTCCTGGGTTAATTTCTGGGCTCTCTATTCTGTTCCATTGATCTATATGTCTATTCTTATGCCTAAATACTGGAGAGTTTTAGTGCCTTCTTCCTTAGTATTTTCTCCTAGAAATCTCTTCTCCTATTACACTTGTTCTCTGGGATGATTCAGAAATGTTATAGCATCATCTGCCATCTTAGTTAACACTGGCTTCCTCTCAGGCTGCATTCCAAACTTAACTTAGCATACCTTTAAATATGATCCTTTTCCTGGATTCCATATCTCAGTGATATCAACACTGCCCACTAAGTTATCCAAACAGAGGCAAGTGAGCAAAGAAAGGGCCCCACCTCTGAGACCTCATATCTAGTTCATCACCAGTGACTATGTATTTTATTTCTGACTTAGCACTTAGAGTATGTCCATTTTCCTAATTTTGCTTCAGTCTCAATTTTGTCCCCTGTCATTTCTCTCCTGAAATTTAAGATTCATCCTTATTCTCCTAATTTCTCTTCCTGCTTCCTTCCTTGGATCATAGACCTCTGACCCTAACATTGGTTATCAAAAATGTAAGAGTCCTGGCTGGTGTGGCTCTGTTGGTTGGAGTGTCATCCCATTAGCCAGAGCATAACAGGTTCGATTCCTAGTCAGGGCACAAGCCTAGGTTGCAGGTTCAGTTCCTAGTTCAGACACATAAGAGAGGCAACTGATTGATGTTTCTCTCCCTTTCTCCTTCCCCCTCTCTCTAAAATCAAAAAGCATGTCCTCAGGCAAGAATTAAAAAAAGGTACAATGAGTATAACGTCACACAGAACCCACTCTTTCCCTTAAAAGTGTAAGAATATGTTGGGCTAGACCCAGATCTCTGGCTCTTGTCAGTTCTCTGCTTGGGGACATGGGTGTGTACAACCAATAGTTGTGACTGAGTCTTCAAACTCACTATGATGCCACAGTGAGCAGCAAATACGGCAGACTACAAAGAGCTCGGGACGGGGCTGACGTGCCCTCAAAACCTGGCTCTGCTGTGTAGAGCCATGTGAATGAGTCTATGACTTGCCCGCACTTGAGATAGTACATTGCCTCATAGGCTTGGTGAGGTTCTCTTGAGTGTGCGGTGAACAGCAACATAGATACATGCATACATAGATATATGTGCATGTATTACCCCCCCAATACACACACACACACACAAGCATACAGCAGTGATTTTAGCAGGCACCCATATTCACCCAACAAAATAGCTACTGGTTACTGTACCGCAGGGCTAGGTCCCACACATACAGACATTAAAACTGTCCTAGTCCCTACCCTCTAGATGCGGATCATCTGGAGGGGGAGAATGAGAATAGAATTGGACAGACAGTTTCAGTTGGTTCTGATAGGTGCTGCAATGCACACATTTAGAACCCTAAGGTCTCTTCAAAATTGCGTAACTGAAAGCTAAGATAGTTACCTAGAAGGCTTGTTCTTTGAATATATGCCCCTTGGATGGACCATGGGGCCAACTCTGCCTTAATAAAGGGATGGCTGTGTGTTAGGCTTCAGCTAAACTTCCAGGCAGGCTGCCAGGAGAAAGGTGATTGGATTCCCAGCGGTTAGCCATGTGAAGACCTCCAACAGTATAGCCTATTTACTTGTCCATTTATTTATGGCCTTTCCCGTTCTTAAGAGGAACTGAAGTGGCCTTCAGAAATACCAGCAATGCGCTGAGATTTCAACAAGGGGAATGTTAAAGAAATGAGGATGACAGAAAGTAAGAGGAAGGCTGAAAGACATAGGGAAAGGCTTCGCTGAAAAGCACACTGTAATTTATGACATAGAGCATCATCTCCTAGTAGCCAGAGCACCTAGAGAAACACTAGAAGCTATGCAACCACCACCAAATAAAACTCAGTTCATGGTTAATGTCCAAGTGAGACAGAACAGCCCCTTCCTGTCACTGATGCCCCTGGAGATTCTCCCAAAGAATCTGATAGACAAGTGCTTTTCACAGTTACCCGCACCTGAACAGAAAAGTACATATGGTATATGAGTATCTGTATACAGATATGTGGATGTATTCTATTGATAGATGCATCTCTCAGGTTTTTGTAATTCAAATAAAGGCCCAAGCATGTTAGTCTGGCTCAGTAATCAATATTGTTAGAGAGTGACTTGTGTGGAATTGAGAAGATCCTATCTCAGCCCATCCCCATCCAGTTCTCCATGTTCCTTTAACACAGAAGCCAAGATGGCAGGAACCAGAAGTAGATGGTACAACCAGGTGAACCACAGCTGCTGGTTGGGTCCAGAGCCACTGAGAGACTGGAGTTCTTGGCACCTCTGTCACTCCTGGCCTCCAGTGACTACAGACAGGGTGTTTCCCTCTGTGGCCTCAGTGTTGGCCTTCCTGGCAGTGAATCACTAGTCTTCAGATCTCAGAAAAAAATAGTGAACAGGCACAGCATCTGAGGTGGGTTTTTGGCCTTCGGGCTCCCAAGAAAGCCCAAGAAAAAGAGAAGCATTTTGCTTTTG
Source organism: Noctilio leporinus (assembly GCA_004026585.1). Lineage (NCBI taxonomy): Eukaryota > Metazoa > Chordata > Mammalia > Chiroptera > Noctilionidae > Noctilio > Noctilio leporinus. The sequence goes on along the minus strand of PVIW01004568.1, from coordinate 126,216 downwards.
TCATTACTGGAAGTTTGAAGAACCTTTTGCAAAGCTCATCACCGCATTGTCATTTATGGCATTCTTTTTGTTTATTTCTCCTCTAAGGAAAAGTCTCGAGATGGGAAACCCCAGCGTCCACTGTAGAATCATGGACAGTGGGTCTGTGTGTGAAAGGACAAGAGCCCGTGATTGGAGCTCAGTTACAGGCAAACTCAGGAGATGAGTCTGTGAATTAGGTGACTGGACACCTGACTCTTGATCTGGGCTTGGTCATGTCGCTGTGGCCATGTGTTCCAGGTGACCCTCCCAGTAATGATAGCTATGATAGCCTTGATATGAAGGCTAATGTGCAAATGGCTGTACAAGGGTGGCACTGTACTTAGGTAGGGATTGGAGATGCCAAAGGCAGTCAAAACAAGGGGTGCCTATCAGTTGGCCCCACGCATCTTCATCTCCCTAGGCTTCTTATTTCGGTCTCTGCACCAGGTTCAGAGTTGGTTACCTTTGGACAACTGGGAACACTGGCCTGCCAGTCAGAGAGTCTGAATTCTCATCCAAATTCTGTCATTACTAAACATTGGACATCTGTTTACATATTTTTGAAACAATGTAGCTCAACTTGGTGACTACTAAGGACTTTCCCAGTTGTGAAGGGCCGCAGTATTTATCACAGTGTTAGTCAACAGAGATGTGTTGGTGAACAGGACAGACGCTGCCACCCATTGAGAGTTCTGGTGGCAGATGCAGACCACCCAGGATAGGACAATCGCAGCAGAGGTCATTGTCATAAAGGAAATAAACCAAGGTTTATAAGAGAGGTGACCCAGGAAGACTTCTCAGAGGAGGTGACATTATTTGCTCTTTCTCTTCATCCTTGCAAGCTTAACAGTGAAAACGACATCTGAAAGAATAGCTTTGTCCTTGGCAAATCCGCCTCAGTAATAGCAGTAGAAGACAGAATTGATTGAAGATCGGCCTCCTGTTAAATTCTTTGTGAAATGTACCAGGGTATAAAGCATGGAATACAGAGAAACACCTTTGTACTTTGAGCAAAAGATGCATTTATAGCTCTGAGGCTTGACAAAGAATTCCTTTTTTGGCAAACTTAAATTTTTATTAAATTTTTTTATGAGAGTTTATTTGAGTCTAACCGATTGATAGTCGTTATGATGCATCGGTCATTTCAGCAAATGTTTATTGAGGACCTACTACGTTCCTGAGCTTAAGCAGAAAACTGAGGATACGGTGTTTAATCATCTACTATCTTCCTGAGGAAAAGCCTAGAGGGAGAAGAGGTAAATAAGAAATGAATACCTCCCTTCCATTAAAACAGTGGTGGCAGGAAGGCATCTAGTATGGTCAAGTGGCCCTTGGTAATGTTGATTTGCTGAATCGGGATCGAAACAGTTCACAGAAAATATAAAAGATGAGGTGGAAAATAACGCCTTGATATTATTTCCATGGAAATTTTACAATTGCAATCTCATTTTTTTTTTTTTTTTTGGAATCAACACGTTGTGGAACAGCAGTTTTATACCAAAAGCAAACGCAAGTGCAAGCATGAGTCAACAATGGTTTGGTCTGAAAATGCGAGTTTTTTTTCATGACTGGTCAACAGTGTGTTAATACTAAAGAAATAAGTTGAAATAAAACATGTAGATGCACAAAATATGAAAGAATTACTTCGATGTCCCACAGAGGAGCTTGACTGAATAAATAAGGGCATGTTTTGCGATGGACTCTAATGGCCACTGGCAGTATTAGCTGAAAACCTGTAGCTACAAGGACGTATGCTTATGATTCAATGTGGGGAGGAACAAGGGGGGCCCCTGAAAGGTCTGTTCGGTGGGATTTTGACTTCCCACGTAACACACACCAGCGGAATCGTCCTGAAATACCAGCAGCGATTATGAAGGGATGGCGTGATTCATGACTTTATCTTAAATTTTATTCATTTTCAGTTTTTTATTGCTGCACATCAGCACCTGAGAAAGCAGGGGGAACAGGATCGAACTTGGATATCTGAAGAAAAATGGCAATAGCAGCTCCTTCCAGTTCCATCTGTTTCTGATGAATGATGCGTCTGGAACAGAAGCTAAACCTTGAATTCAAAAATACATTTTTCCATTTTGTTTTCAAATGCGGAGCGTTGGCTAATTGCAAATGATTTCGACTGTCCACATGTTTTCTCTCTGAATGCAAATGAAGCAAGAATAGAGAACATACGGGAATTGAGGAGGCCTGGCTTGATTGGGTGTTTCTGTCGGCACTTGGGAAGGGCTGAGGGGAAAGGGGAGCAGATCTATTGGAAATGAAAAGGACCTTGGCAGACCTCTAAGGGCTCTAAGGATTAAAGGTGAGGCGTGGCTTGTCCTGGTCACATGGCTGCTTCATTGAGGTATTCAGCATCATCATGGTAGTGATGAGCAGAACAAGGCTAAAAAGTGTTTGGTCCAATTTTCACTGCTATGTTGGTGGGGGTGATAATGGTACTGGTGATAATGATGATGGTAGTATTTAGAGCTAGAATGAGGAACAGGCCTAGAATGGGGAACAGGCCATGCTCAAGATGCGGCATGTGGTCATGGTCAAAGTGTGGAATGTCCAGAACACCTTCTTTTAAAAGCAGAAATGCCATGCCAGAAGGAAAGTTGGAAACCCAATACTAAATTAGGTGGAATTTGGTTTGCGGTGAAGCTTCGATGTTCCATGAAAACATGTCAGTTTTCAGAACAGAAATGTTTATTTCCATGTCTAAATTTTAAAATTCATTGTGCATATGTTCTGCAATGAAAAAGTATCAGGCTTTCCCATTTTTCTCATTCGATGGCAAATTGCCATCACGCCATGTCATCAAAAAGTTAGGGAGTAACAACCGGTGGGGAGCCAAAAAGTTGCCCCTAATTTTCATGTATTTTCCATATTTGGAATGTTCGTGATTAAGGTTTTGGTGTGTTCACTTAAAATAATATATTATTACTGAAAATAGATATAATAATAAATGCAAAATGTTGGCTGTAACTGCATATGCTAAACATTTTCACAGCATATGCTTGGTTCTTCATTAAGAGATTTTAAAATAACTTGTATTTAGCAAGAATACATTATCTTTTATTCAGAATTAATTATATGCTGTTTTGTGTACCATAATTTAAAGTGCTACCCACTTCTAATACGCAATACGCAAAAGAAACTATGGTTACAATTCATCAGAATTGGCTTTTTTCCTTGGCAATTTAGTGGCATAATGAATACATTGAATCGACATGCTATTTGTTACTTGAAGTAAAAGTTATGTGACATTCTGATAACTAACAGTTAGAAATCCTTCCTTTCTTAAAAAAATATACATATATATATATATATATATATACACATCACTGCGTGCATCAGAAATAAGTCATGAAAGTAACTCATGCATAATTATTTTACCGTTCTTTGTGAGCTTGGAGAAAAAGTTTTTAGAAGGGCTATCAGAACTAGAGGACAGAAGAGCCTTCAGACATCTTTTTTGTATGGTTCGGAGTGTTACTAAATTGTGCCGTATGCCCAGACAGATACTTCTTTGAAAGCAAACTGACTGTGTAGAGAATTTGCTTCTACTGGTCTATTACGTAAATGTAACTCACCTCCTTAAGAATGAAACCCCCAGCCTCAAACAAGGCCTGGAGATATACTAGTTGTCTGATTACGTTTCTACTGTCTCTTTCATATGATCGTCTTCTATTTCATCTATTATTTAATTCTATTTTTTAGCAATGAGGAAAATGATGCCCGGAGAGGTTAAACCCTTACTTAGAGTTATATAGCTCATGAAGGGGATCCCCGTTGTCTTGGCTTAGGCACGGCTGTTATTTGGGCTGCATGCAAGTTGTTCCAAGGCTCGCTGTCATCCTTAACTATTAACAAGAAGTTCTGTGAGGGAGGTCCATGGCAACTGCACATTACCTTCACTGAGAACGAAGGGACAAAAGCTGATAAAGTGCACTGGAAGTGAAACAAAAATTCCAGAATGCAATTTTCCTTTTTGAACTATATGATGACATCTGGACTTCTTCATTAAAAGTGACAGGACCTTAAATAATACGCATGCTGACCAGGGAGGAGTGAGATGGGCACTCGAATCCTGTGCTAATGGGGGTATAAATCAGTCCTGGAGCACATTTAGCTAAGTTTTCCTGCAACCTAAACGTAGACAGACCTAGTGCTTCAGTTGTTTTACTTCAGGAAATCCTCAGAAACACAAAGATTGAGTTATGGCAAAATATTCTTCCAGGCGATTGCTTGTGGTACCTAAACTGTACCTCAATAAAGCTGCTAAAAATTGTATATTGCAGTTTTATTTGCTGGAGTCAAAAGTTAAAACATGGTCCTGGCTGGTAGCACATTGGATAGGTGCCGGCCTGCAAACCCAAAGGTCATTGGTTTGATTCCCAGTCAGGGCACATAACCAGGTGGCAAGCCAGGTCTCCAGCCAGGTCCTTAGCTGGAGGCAGGTGAAAGGCAACCATACATTGATGCTTCTCTCCCTCTTTGCCTCTCTCCCTTCCCTTCTCTCTGAAAATAATAAGTAAAATCTTTTTTTTTTTTTTTAAGTGAAAACATGGTAAATGACTACTTCTTAAAGGAAATCTTTAGTAAGAGTCCATTCACACAGCTTCACTTGGAGAAGTCATCCTTTAGACTTATGAAGATTTTTAAAAATCCTCACCTGAGAATATGCCTACTGATTTTAAGAGAGAGGGGAAAAGAGAGAGAGAACATTAAAACATTGATGGTGAGAAAGGGATATCAATGCCTCCTGCATGTGCTCCAACCAGGGATCGAACCCACAACCTAGGTATGTGCCCTGACTGGGAATCAAACCCACAAACTATTCGTGTATGTCAGGGTGAAGCCTCCAAACAACTCAGCAACCTGGACTGGGCAAAAATATTTATAATAATATGGAAAGATACATGTGGTACAGTATTATCAGCAGATGCACAATGAAAATTGTATAAACCACAATCTATACTTTGAAAAACAAACAAAAAATAATGAAAATGATGAGACATGAATCAACATAGTAACTAATGATAGTTATCTTAGGGTGATAAGATTATCCATTCATTATCCAATCATTTTATTCAGTCAGCTCTTAATTTGTTTTATACCCCTGCATTTTCAATACATTCTTCCACAAGGATTAATTGCTATTAAAAATCAGGAGAAAGCATTAATAAAGGTCAAAGTGAGGCATCCTCACACACAGACATCTTGGCTAACCCGAAGGACTGCCACATGCAGCACACTCTTTAGTAGATTCTTAGACTTGAGTCCAAGGACACTCCTTTCCTGGGAAAAGGACCCAATTACGTAGGACTGACAAAATTCATTGGCATGTCTCTTTCTCCATCAAGTGAGGATATCACGTGGAAGAGGCTGCATCACAGCCTACCTAATGCAATCAATTTACATACATCCCCCTCTTTACATTTATCCAATAGTGGGGTTTTAATTTCCATTATTCGTATGGGTGGCAATCAAAGCACTAAGGGCACGGAATTTGTCACTGGCTCACAACAGCGGAGGGTGGTGAGTGATTGGCATTAACAAGCCAGTCCTAGCTGCTTCATGTCTTCTGGGTAAGCCTGAGTTTTCAGTCTAGGATGGGAATGTGCTTCCTGCAACTTGTTAACTCAATTATACAATCTGCCGAATTGCAGAAAACATTAATCCTGCAATGCCACGTGCATAGTCCCTATGGTAGCTGACACCTCCTGATTCCTAAGGGAAGGCATAAAGCATTAGACGAACATCCCTGGATTCTGAAAGAAAGGGGAAGTGATTAAGACACTGAAATTGTGCTGCTGTCCTGGTTGGAAGTAATACTGTGTCAGGTACAACATGCAATAGCTCTGATCACTGGGACCTATCTTCAGGGCCATTTCCAATTCACATCTAACTGCGACGTCTGCTCAAAATAGAAAGATTCCAGAGCATGCTGGTCTAGGTTTTTCTTTCATCTCAAATGATGTATTTGTTTCTCATTTAAAATGCACTCTGAAGGTCCTGAAGTCAAATATTTGACTTAGATGTTTCCATGAAAAAAAATTTTGTTAACACATGTTCTCTTTCTTTTTCTTAAAATGTTTTATTAGTAGTAGTATTTTTAGAAAGAGGGGAAGGGAGAGAGGCAGAGAGGGAGAGAGACATCAATGTATGGTTGTCTTTCACCTGCCTCCAGCTACAGACCTGGCTTGCAACCTGGTTATGTGCCCTGGCTGGAAATCGAACCAGTGATCTTCAGGTTCACAGGCCCGCGCCTTATCCACTGCACCACCAGCCAAGGCCTACGTTCTCTTTCTTAATCTCTGTGGTGCAGTATTGGAGAGTATAAAATTTTGGATGGTGCACAATCTCTAGACCAAGCCCTGGTCATGAGGATTATTTCTGCACATGCTCTGGAACTTGTCTTTGTGTTTCAAGGGTTTTATAAGAGGTGGTCAGCCCATCCCTTGGCTTCCAGGTTACCTGGGGACCTTGCTTCCAAGGACTTTCCAAAGTCCTTACTCAGGCCTTGCGCAGCAGAGGGTAGGCTCTGCGATTCTTCATCTATGACCAGCCTCCAGGACATGTGAAGCTCGCTCAGGTTTGAGAAGTGTTACATTAACTGCCATTTTCAGTAAGCTTTCATCCCAACTACTCTACTCTTTATTCCATAACAGGTTTTTTTACAGAGACACATGGATCCTCACCAAGGGCATGTAAACATTCTAACGTCACTGAACCAACACAGATGCATCCAGACAACTTTCAAAACGGACTCCCTGGGCCAGCAGCGTTCATATTACCTAGGGATGTTGGGAGTGCATTTTGGGGGGCCCACCCTGGGACTCTGTGAATCTGGAACACTGGGGGTTGGTTTTTAAGAAGCCATCCCGGTGATTTGGATGATGTGCGTGTAAAGTCTGAGAACCACTGGTCTAAAGTATAATTTTTCAGTCTCCTAATGCTAGCTAGCGTCAGGCCTCCATTTATTCAAGTTGTTTTTTGTAAAGGATCTGACAGTTTCTTTTTTCCTTCAGACCCCAATTCTTTTTAGAGAAATCTCGCAGAGTTAAAGATCCGGAAGAGATTTTAGAATCAATGTCACAGGCACATCATGTCTTTACAACAGGTAATGATCCTACCAGGAAGGTAATGGTCAGGTCTCTTAAAAGCAGCCTCCAAATAGCATGACAAGACCCACCGGCTTTTAAATTCGATGACGGACTCCTAAGTTAAAGCTAGTTCAATTGAGAGTCTCGGTTTTGACATTTACCAGCTGTGTGGCTTTTGAGAAAGCTAAAGATTGTCTGGGAGCCTTACTTTTCATACCTGAAAAAAAGAGTATAATGATTGTACCTTCCTTTCACAAGGCAATTTTTAGCATTCAATGAGGCAATGAATGGAAAGTTTGCTGAGGGCTTGGTAATCAGCACATGCCCAAAGGATGTTGAAAGGCATGTAACCATGGATATGCACGCCAATTTTCTGACCTGTAGGTTCTTCGTTTTGAATTGGTGCCTAAGAGCGACGACTTTTAGGAATAACACAGAACCCAGTGACTCTAGGGTCTTCCTCGGAAGGAGGAGAGGATGGAGATGAGGTCCGTCTGTATCCCCCAGCCTTCCAGGGACTGGTTTCAGCACATGCCAAGGGCTCCATGAACAGGCATGGAGCAATTCATCAACCGCTAAATTTGACAAAGAGAGCTGTTTCAAAGTCGAGTTATACGCATTGTTTGGGTAATGCTCCCCACAATTCTAATTAGGAAGGTACAGAAACTGATCTTGTTTTGCACTCAACCTCCGAGAGCTGACTGCAAGGCTCCTAGGCTGCTCTGTCCCACTAAACTGCTTTAACCTCTATGTGACCTTGGCCGGTCTGCTCTGCCAAGGAGCTGCTGGGATGGGCCGGGTTAAAAATAACTCTGAATGCACCTGGGGAAAATACCGAAACCAGGAAATTAGGCACTTGGATAGATCAGTAATACTTTTAAAATTTTAATGCGATAGCTACAAGCTAATTAACTCCTAGCCGAAGTGAGGAGAGGTTTTTAATTGTGTTGTTAATATTATTTTAAATTATGTTCTTGTTAGATGTAACGCAGAAAAGGCATAAAAAACAATTGTGCAGCTGAATTTATTATTTCAAGGGGAGCACTTTCCGTTCCCCACTTCTGTGAGGAGATAGAACTTACCTAACCAGACAGCCTGTTTTCTTCCTCTTTGTCTCTTCAGGTAGAACTTTTCCAATTTATTTTGCTCTGTCAGTGCTCCTATCATCCCCTCCCGTTGAGAATAATAATAATTATTTATTTTGATACAGGGTTTTTCATCCTCAGTGTTCTTGACATCCTGAGCAGGATAATCCTGTGCTGTGGGAGGCTGTCCTCTGCATATTAGGATAGTTAGCAGCCACCCTGATCTCTACCCATTAGATGCCAACAGTGTCTCCTCTCTAGTTATAACCACCAGACACTGACCCACGTCCCCTGCGGGGCTAAAATCGCTTCTGATCAAGAACCATTGCTGTGGGGTTTCCCTCTGTCCTCTTCATTGAATGAGATTGGATCTTGAATGAGAGTCTTAATCACGTTCAGATTCTATGTGTGTATTTATCTTATTCATCGCTAAGGCTACTTCTTAGGAGGTGGAGTGGAGTTGCTTCTGGAGGCATGTGCGTTAATAATTTCTCTTTTTGTGATGTTGGCCACCTTGGATGCCCAATGCCTACACCCTTTAAAAGGGGTTGCAGAAGGTCGATTTGCCAGTCCTATCTCCCCTTTGTCATCGGTTGGTTAGAATGCTGGTGTAAAGAGAAGCCCGTGTCCGCTACGATTTGGTGGCCCACAGGCGTGAACGGGAAAGGCATGATGCACACTCCCGTTTTCCTGCAATGACGCCCCTCCCCGCCAGCCCGAGGTAGTGGCCTGTCCAGAATTTCCAAGTGGACGTGCGTTGGTTCTGTTCTGCCTTTCGTTGGGTGTTGAGCTTTGAGTGGATTCGTGAGTGACTGCCTCATGAGTGTGATGTCTGATTCATGAGTGGATATAAGAGAATGATGCTAGAAGTTCACTGGAAATCCCTCTTTCCTTCCCGAGGAAGTCGGTTGAATCTGGACTTGGCATCTCCCGTGTGGGCTGAGGCGGTAGCCAGCAGTGACGTGACTTGGTGGGGGATGTGGAAAGCCAGCCATCCAGCCTGGCTTCTGGGACTGTCCCGTGGTGCAGTCTGTGTGCCCCTGTGCTCAGACGCTGTGTGGGACTGGTTTCTACCCAGCTGGCCCCCCTCTTGTGAGGAGGGCTTCACAGTGTATCCAGCCCGACGGGCAGCTCAGGGAGGCCCGAGGCCCTGCCTCTTTCTCTCTACCCAGCTCTTATCTGTTAAAAAGTGAGAGCTATCTCCTTGGCACCTTGGCAGCCAGACCCGGCTGAGCCCTGCACCTGGCTGGGTGCCAGGGTGACACTGGCAGGAATGGAACCTGGCACAGCTCGGGCCGCTGAACTCTCCTGGAAGGATGTGAGCCAGGGGTCCCCTGTCCAGCTGGAAGGGGAGAGGCTGTTGGGCCCACTCCGACGGGGCTGGGACGCCGCAACCCTGGGGAAGCACTTGGCGCGGCGTGGGGCCTGCAGTGGGTCCCCTTCTCTGCCCTGTGACGCCCTTCTCCGGCAGCCTGCACCGACTGTGTGTGACGCTGCCTTGGATTCTCTCCACGTTTGCACTGCAAGTCCCATCCAGGTTTTCAGCCCAGATTGACTTCAGGCTATATCGGAAAACGATAGAACTATTTGAAATCGATAAGGTTTATTGCAGAACATATTCAGAGCAAAGATTTTTGAGTGATAGGATGTCATTTTGGTGTGTAGAATACACACACAAAAAGACAACTCAAGCTCCCTTTGGGGTTCTGGGTATTGACAGTAACGTTCTGCTCCGTGCTCTGCTGCATCTTTGCCAACAGCAAACACTCCCGGCCTGCACCCTCCTCCATGGAGTGTCACAGTTTTACACCCATTTTCACAAGGTGTGGTTTGGTACACCAATTTAAATATTTAAGAAAAATATTAAAATACTAATTAGCTCAGGAGAAGCATCTATGTGAAGGATTATCCAATATTAAATATATTCCATATATCTAAACTACGAATACATGCATTTTAATATATCAAAGCACACGGTTTGAGACGTGACTTTCACGAAGAAAGTACAATACGATACAGCCTGACACTGTATTGTATTCTGAGCATGGCCGTTTTATAAAGGCGGAGGCACGAGGATGAGTCCGGTGGAGCCTCAGACACCAGGGAGCCAGGCGTGTGGAGGAGCAGTCCCATAGGAGCAAAACCGGGAGGAGGATGGCCACGTTCAACTGCCAATGTTTTCACCTCAGAAACACCGTAAGGGAAGTTATGGCAAAAGAGTAAAGCTAGGGATTGCTCACCATCAATATGACCGGAAGAAATATTTTAGGATTTGAATAAAGAACTCTTACAAACAGATAAGAAAAACATTACTGCCCCCGTGGAAAAGAAGGGACGGACCTAAGATACAGTTCCCAGAATGGCACATGATTGTAAACACGCATGCACGCACGCACACCTCTCTACGCACACTCACAGGAAGAGGGCAACTGTGTTACTATATGGAGAAATTCAGGCAAAATGCATTGATCCCTTTTAAGAGAAATCTGCAGGGAAGGGTTAGTTATTAGTTAGCAGGGTAACGGACATTTCATTATGATGCTGGTGGGTATATTAATGAAAACATCTTTTCTGGAAACCCATGGGCGAATATGTACACAGAGGTTTAATATCGCACCTATTTTGACCCAGCAATTTCACTTCTAAGCATCCATTCTAAGAGAATAAACAGGTATGTGGATAGAGATTAATGCACAATTAAGTCTGTTGCATTGTTACTTATAATAGGACAAATTTTAAACTAAGCCAGTAGCTCAACGGTAAGGGGTTGAACGGTAACTAGAGTCCAGTGTACATCCTCACAGGTGATCGTGCTCCAATTAGAAGCAGGGTTCCCAACGAATGTTTAGTGGTGGCGCTTTTTCAGGGCAGTGAGGTCTGATAGGAGAAAGATCTCTATTTAAAAATGGGGGGGGGTGGCTGGTCGGAATGCCTATTTCTAAATTATACATTTCATTTTCTAAATGTTTACATTGACTATGCATTACCTGGTAATCGGAAAAATATCCAGAAATAAAACCTAAATATCTTACTGGTAATCATAATGAATGGAAGGCGAGAATTATACACAAGGAACAAGAGATTTCCAGGAGACTGATCCATGAATTTCACTTGCTGAGTCAGGCAGAAAAAGCTAGAGAAGGGCAAATGGATTCATTTGCCCAGGTGAAGAAGAGACAAGAGGCTGTTTTTTTAGGACCTTCAGGAGCACATGGTGTTCCAATGACAGAAGCACAGACATACCTGGCATGTGGAAGGAATGAGATGGATCCCGAGTGACTGGACAGGCACTCTTCAGGGGCACTGAACCCAGAAAGACGAGGGACACCAGGTTGTGAAAGGCCTTCCATTGTGAGGCCACCTGGAGCAGCGGGGGCATCAGAACCCAATCACAGAATTTGGGAGACTCCCAGCTGAGAACCACACGCCCACGAGCCCATGGACAAACTAGGATAATTACCATTACGGGAATCAACGTAAAAGCATCCATACAAATGTATTCGTACATACTTTTCAGAAACCATCTTGCAGGGTGAAATGAATGTTTTCTCCATGTTAAATTTTAAAGCAAACCATAGTAGGGAAAAAAAATTGGACAGATTGAAAAATGCTATTTTCTTTTTTCTTTTCTCATGACTGAGTCCTGTCCCTCAAGGTTCCCCAATTGATCTATTGGAGAGGTTTTTCCTGACCAGCTGGCCCATATAGCCCGAGTTCCTTCCCACCTTGTAGCTAAACGCATCACTAGTTAGATCTGTAAAGTTCGTGCAGGCAAGATCGGTTGTATGCCGTTGCGCATGTATAGGACAGAGCCCAGGCTCTTGACGAGTTTCTACCTGGATGAGCTTCACCAAGACCCTACGCATGGAAGCTGTATCCACATTCACGAGAGTAATGGCTTCTATAACTTCGCATGGCTCGCAGCACTTCTGGTCTAGAAATAAGCATAGGCGTACCAGGCTGGGGGGTGACACTGGCCACGTAAAAGTTGTTCATTTTGAGCTTGTTAAACTTGGAGACGAACAGCGGGGTGACCCATAGCTCGCCACCAGGCAGTCAGCGGCCCTGGGGCCTGGTCCAGCCTCTGCCACACTTTCCCCAGTGGAATTAGTTTGGTTTTGTCCCTTCGAGTTTCTCCCCTGTGTGATGGGGAGCTGACACTGGTTATATTGCTGATTCCCAGGGTTCCTTGCTGCATCTCCTGGTTGCTAGTGCAAAGCCCGGCAGAACGCAGTACCTGATAAACACTTGGTGACTCGTTGCTCGAAGTGTCTGTCAAAGTAGACATCTTTATATTCTGAGATTGGTAACCACATCCTATAAAGCTTCTGGAAAAAGTACATCAGTTTCCCTCGGTGTGCTGGGCATGTTTTTCTGCTGTATTTCAGTGTGGGGGGTTCCCTCTGATGCCTCTTCATGCCTGCATCACACAAAACCCTGTTTTCTCTGATGCTAACACTGAAGATTTGCTCTGACCACTGACAGTTCAAATCACCAGCTGCCACCAGGAACACTAATGTATCACGTGTCACAAGCAAAAGGCGGAAGGTTTTGAGCTCAATAAACACAGGCATATTTACTCACAAATAAGGATCTGCGAATTGTTTTTCTACAGTTGGAAGCAGAAGAACTAGGACAAGAAACTGTAAAGTCTTGTAGATAAACACACTCAGATTTAGCGCCTAGATTTCACGATCAGTGTCAGGAAGATTTCTTTGACTTTTATATATATATAAAATATATATAAACTATATATATATATTTATATATATATATATATATTTGACTTTTTATATATATATATATATATATATGCACTATGTAAAAGTCAAAGAAATCTTCCATATATATATATACACACACACGAAAAGTTTTTTCCAGGAACATGCACAGACAATGCTATAATCGCCTTTCACTGCTAATGCATCTCCGCGGGGTGAGGTGGCGGTGGGGAAAGAAAGCAATTACAATCCAAGAGGCATAGGATCAATACGATCGCCACCTTCTGCTTTAGAAACTAACTGAACGTCTCTGTTTTTTTCCGTATCTGTGACTGTAGTCAGTTCGGGTGTTGAGCACACACAGAACATGTGGATAGATGCCTTTCTAACAAACAAGCAGGAAGAGTCAACCTTACCCTTGAGAGGGAGAGAGACAGTGCTACAGAGTGTTGAAGACGAACAGAATAGTGAACTCAATGATGTTAAATCTGTCTTAACATAGCCCGTCCAATATATGTGAAAGTTGGTATTGCTGAGTTCTGTAAACACGTCATGACAGTGTTTAATCTCAAAGGATTTCCTCCTTCGAACAGGTTGTGGTGATTGCAAAACCTGTACTGTATGTAGGGCTCCTTTTCAGGTACCTTTGAATTCACTAGTTTGTTATCTTGACCACAGGGACCATGTAGTGTGCGTGGAGTGTAGCATTTGCCAATTCTATGTTTCCTTTTTTTTCTCTCTCAGGTGTCATTGTGTTTTTAGAGTGCCACTTGCAATACGCGCATTTCTGCTGTTACTAATCTCTTTACACTAAATGTACACCTTTCTGCCACACGAGCCTTAGAATACATTTTTGCTTCCAAGAAAGGCGCACACGTGGGATGAGCTTTCACACTGATCGTATCCAGGTTAATCATCAATGAAGATGCTTATACCCATTTTTGGTTTTCCCTTAGAGAAGGTAACTGACATTTGGAGAATAAGTTGATTTTCAGGTCCTCTTATGTTGGAAGGGTAGAGTCGGAACTTCTTCTTATTATTCACCTTCTTGAGTATCTATTTTGGACTTTGGGAAACGTAATATTTTTGTTTGTGGAATATATACTGTATATAGAATCTCCCAGCAACGATTTAAGCTTCATGACCACTCCAAGGAGAAGACCCCATTATTTCCATTTTATAGAAGAGACCGCCGGTTCAGAGATGTTACACAGCTGCTTCAAGGTCACATAGCCCTTTGGGGTGGAGCTGGTGTCTGGGACAGTGTCCTGGGAATACTGGGCCGGGCCCATTGCATCTAAACACGTAAGTCTTCAGGGATGTATTGCTTATGAGAGGTAGACTCTCCTGAAAGACTCTTGCTGTACTGAGAAAACCAGTGATTCACAGTTCTTTGCCAAGGGATCACTGTAAATCCTGCTCAGACAGAGAAATCCCTGCGGGAAGAGGGTTCTTTGCTGTGGCCCGAAGCCTGGAGCAGTAGTGTTCCTGAGAGGAAACTTTGCTTCAGTGCTTGTGTGAGCGCAGAGGGGTCTGTGTACATGCGTAAGGGGCATGGTGGTAGGAGTTGATGGAGAGTCCCCTGGACTCCACACAGGAAGTGGGGGACAGGGCTTGTAGTGTCTGAGGGGCCACTGTCACACGTGGCTTTCTGCAACCCTCAGCCTGAGTGTGTCTTTCTCAGAGACAAGCCAGCTTGTCTGATGCTCTGTCTCACGCGGTGGTGAAAATTAATGGCATGGCTCACGGCCATTTCCCTCCACCCTCTTTTCCTGGTCCCTTTAGTCGGGTCTGGCTGGCAGACCAGCCTGGCAGTGCACACCCCCAAGTAGTGGAGAGACAAGCAGATTCCCTGCAGATGAAGCATTTCCCGCTGTGGGGTAAGTCTGCTGCTATTTGCCAGGGCCCACCCTGCTCGCAACACAGGGAGCTGTGCTGGATGGTGCGGGGTGTGAGGAGGAGAAACTCCGTGTGTGTGTGTGTTTAAGGACCCTTCTTCCTTTCATAAGGATATCCCCAGGTACACGGATCCTAAAACAAAAATATTATTTCTTCCACCCGGAATAGAAGGCGATTTAATCTTTTCCTAATTGTTTTTGTGCTAGTCTGTACAATAATGAGGAAGGGGTTCTAAGAAAAATACTCTTTGGAATATATACATATGTAATCTGAGAAAGGCTTGGAGTTGGAACTGGAAGGGAAAGTCATAAATGCAGCTGCATCCATGTGAACTTCTTAGGAACGTTATTACTTCTTGGGTGCTTCTTTTGGACTATGGGAAGTTATTTTTCGTGTGTTCTAGACAGGTAAACGTACATGAGTTACCTCACAGCAACAATGTTATAAAGTAGATGCCACTAGGATCACATTCCAGAGCAAGAAACTAAGGTTCAGAGAGGTCAAGTCACTTGCCTGTGGTCACACAGCTAGTAAAAGATGGAGCTTTCATTCGAATCGCTGGCTTCTATGCCCAGAGCTCTATGCGCTTGCTCCTGCCTGGATTTTCACTGAAGGGCGGTGGAAGAGTTCATTCAGGGTATTGTACTGGCCCGTTTTAATACCCTCCTCAGCCCTTGGGGGCCTGGGCGATTTTGCAGCACCAACCCACATCCTGCCCTGTCCTCTGTGACTTCCCTGCTCCTGCTTCAACAATAGGCAACGGGACAAGAAAAACAGAAAGTTAAGTTTCTCAAAGGGCCATTCCCCAAGAGTCAGTGGGTATTTGCTCTTTGCCTATTCATTTGATTAAGAACAACATAGGACAACAAATGGTCCCCGCCTCTGGGTCCAAGGGCTTAGCTGCAGATTTAACAACAGCAGTTCCCATGAATCATGAAAGCGCTTCCACATTGTCCGAAAACCACCACCGCATCAAAGAGATGCACCACAATGAAATCCAGGTGTTGACTTCCCAGTGTTCCCAGCTTCGGCAGCATTGTACCCACCTCCTGGGCACTCCCGTGGTATCCGGGCCTCCGCCCCCAGCGCCAGGCTGCCCCAGCAGAACCTGCCTTTTCGTAAGGTCCCCAGGTCACGCGTGCACATGGGCGTGCTGGGAGAGACCTTCCCTCCCGACCAGGGCCAGGGGGAGGATGTGAGTCACTCACTCTAGGTCAAGAATTTAAGATTGCTCCCCCTCCAAAAATCGGTGATCAACATAAGCAGTGTATTTTTCAAAGATTTTTAAAATTTATTTTTAGAGAGAAGGGAAGGGAGAGAGAAAGAGAGGGTGAGATGCATTGATGCAAAAGAGAAACATCCATCGGTTATTATGAACCCCAACAGAGAGACCAGACCTGCAAACCTGCAACCTAGGCATGTGCCCTGACCAGGAATCGAACCCATGACCTTTCACTCTGTGGGACAACACCCAACCAACTGTTGTTGGTTGAGTGTACCTGAGTGTACCTGAGCTGTACCACCGGTCAGGGCAACACAAACAATATTTAATGCATTGCAACTATATTAATGTTTTTTGTTTTTTTTTTAATTCTAAGATTGGATATCAGTAGCCTTCTCCTTCCTGGATCCTTCGTAGAAGGCAGGAGAAATGGCTAGGACAGGACTGGGAGCTATGGTTTCTTCTTTTCTCTAAATATTCTACATGTTCTGCGAGTGACATTGCATTGAGTCATTTCCATTTCGGTCTGCCTACCTCTGTATTATTGGATTTTCAAACCCTGTAATTATACACCAAGGATCCAGCGTTATAACCTGAACATGTAAGCTCCAAGTTCAGTTCGACGGCTGAACACAGATCACACGAATGCTGAGGATAATGATCACGGCACCTAACATCTATCCAGGGCCTGCTCGGCGCTAAGTGTGTTACGCGAATTAACATTTCATTTTTACAAGAACCTTGGGAGGGAGCTAACGTTTTGCTCTGCGTGGTAGAGGTGAGGAGGCAGACGTAGACGGAAGCTGGGTAACGTGTACGGAGAAGGCGACCCACCTCGCCACTGCGGGAGGTAGGTAGCCTTCGGGTCCAGGCAACCTACCCCAGCGTTCACACGCTCTCCGACTCACAGACCTGCTGTGAACATGGTATGAAACGAATTCACAAGGTATCCGACGGTCTAAAGCACACGTACGCGTGCTTTTTTCCCCCTGCAACGGGTAAGCCTTAGGTTGCCAAGTTTTTTGTATTCTGAAAATCTATCCCTTTGTGCACTCCTTATGTTAAAATGCTCTTGCAAACAATGAAATGAGAGTCATCGATGATGGTAGTTACCTTTTAGAAATGTGCATTACAGTTTGGCTGCATTTTCTTTTTAATTGGGCCAGGAGGGGAGGGGAGAAGATACTTCTGGTTCCAGAGAAAACACACGTTCCAGGGCCCTCCCTGGGGACACTGGGAGCGTCCAGAGGCCGGTTGGCCCGCGGGGCTCCGTTGCATCTCTGCTTCTGCGCTGCCTGTTGGGCAGCAGCCCCTGCACTTGCTCTTGGCTGGAATCTGCGCGGGGCTCATTAGCAGTGGGTGTGTGTCTCGTCACAGTGGCTCATTCACAGGGCTGCCAGCCGTGCCAGGCAGCGGGGCTGCCTCTCTGGCCCTCCTGGGAGGCCGCCGTGCTGGGCGGCCCAGGACAAAGTTGGACAATCCCTTTTCAAGGTCCAGTCGTCCTTGGTGTCCCCGCAGGAGGTGCCTAAGATGGGAGCAGGATGGTGGCTCTCGAAGATGGCGTGTTCCAGGCGGCATCCTACTTGTTGCCGGTGGCTGGCTGCTGCTTGGTGACCTTCGTGACATGGGAGTGAGGAGGCACTGGATCTGACAAGTTGGCCTCTCTACCGGTCCGTCCGAGGGCGCGTGGCAGTGACACTGCCCAGCCCGGACCAGGGACGGGACCGGTGGCGCAGAGAACCTGGCCGGGGGACTGGCTTCCGTGGACAAAAACTTTAGGTCAGGTGTGCTGTCCCCTCTGCATCTCTGTACTCATGTGCTGTTTCTGTACTTCATGCTCCGGTCTTGACGTCCGTCTGATTCCGGGTTTGTTTTCATTCCTGCGTGGTTACTGCTGTTGATCCTATGTTAGGAGCTTCTGGATGTGTGTATGAGAGAGATGACAGGGCTGGGCACCCCTGTCAGACTGCGGTGGCTGGGGACATGCGCTCGGGCACTCTTTCTGTCTTCCGTCTCTGTCTCCTCCTCATTAAATCTTCCTGGGACTGTGGAGTTGACTACCAATTGGTGGCTGACCTAGTTCCACCCGCCCTGAGTCACCCCTCGCTCACAGTAACTCATGGATCGTAACGGCTCGTTCTCTGTGATTCCAAGTGGACTCTGTTATTTTAGGGTCGTTTCTATCTGCTTTGAGTGTGCATGTGAGTGTGGTTGCATACATGTATGTGTGTATGCATGTGTGCCTATATGCATGTTTATATGTGTATGTGCATGCATGTGTGGGCTTGCATGTCTGTATATATGTGTTTGCATGTGTACACGTAGGATGCAGCTGCCTAAATGAAGGCTGACTTTTCCATCATTATGTTGGGATGTCACTTTTGGACACCAGTCCGGTGGCTTTTGTATCCGGCATTTGATGGGCTCTGCTGGGTTCCCGGCATTGATCTCCTTGCATTTTCTGCGTGGAATGCATCCCCTGGAGCACGGGCCCTCACGGTTTCTGTTCTTGGTGCCGACTCTGTTTGCCTCTCTCCTGCCAAAGGGCACTGCAGGTCACCCCCAGGACCCTTTGGACCGCGTGCTCAGTGAATGAAGGGCTCAGTCGGCGCAGTCACAGGGACAGTCACAGGGACAGTCATGCTTCCAGGTGGGCCTCGGCTCACGCCCTTGGCTGCCGCCTCTGCTGGGGCCAGGAGCCGTGGGTGAGGCGGGCAACCTTTCAGCACCATTTTACCTCGCGTGTGAAAGAGAGTGCCCCCAAACAAATGCATTGAGAGAGTAATAACCAATCTGTGTTCTCATGTTTAATTAATCCTATGCACATAATTGCCAATCAGAGGTTCTCATCAGTGGGAGTTAATCAGAGTTAACATTTACTTGTTTACTGAGCATCTTCTAGGTGGCTGCGCTCGGCCAGGTGCTGGGAATAGAAAGGGGAGCGCAGCGATGTCTGGGCAGGAGCTCCCGATGCGCAGTGCCCTTGTTGGCGCATCGTTTTGACTTGGGGAAAGTGTGCTGAGCACCCCGTGTGTTTGGAGAGGTGCCCTTATCACCTCCTTTCATCTTCAGAGCTCCCGAGTGACGTTGGCAGCAGAGATGCCCCCTTTTCCTCCAGGATTCAGACCTTGGCAGAACTGAGTCACCTGCTCCAAGTCACACACTTAACCACAAAGCAGAGGCAGGAATGTGAACCCCAGATGTCCCACTCTAAAACTTTCCCATGGAGAATGTAGTCACCCAGTCCCTGCACCCCTCCCTCCCTTTCCTACTAGACAGGCTTTTGCTTCTGGGGGCAAGAGAGTGCCCTGGGGTCTCACCGTGCTCTATGATTTGTTTTTCCCCCAGTCTGAGATATAACTGAGCTGTAACGTTGTATTTTTCCAAGTTGTACAAAGCAGTGATTGGATATATGTATATATTGCAAAATAATTACATGATTAGTTAACATCCACCAGCTGACAAAAACAATCTTTTTTGGTGGTAAGACTTTTTTCTTTTAGGGAGCAGGGGAAGGGAGGGAGAAAGACAGGGAGAGAAACATCGATGGGAGAGAGAAACATCGATCAGTTGCCTCTGGTACGCTCCCTGACCTGGGACCACCTGCAACCTAGGCATGCGCCTGACCTGGAACAGAAACTTTGGCTTTTTGCAGTGAGGAACAACACCCATCCAACAGAGGAGCCACACTGCCAGGGCAGAGATGAGAACTAGTAAGATTGATTCTCTTAGCCATTTTCAGATATCTAATAGAGTTTTCTGTGAAGTCTCTGTTTATAGGTGAGTTTGAAGGGTCTGCAAACCCTGAGTGTCAGTGAGCCTGGTGTCCCTTTGAATGATGGAGCTTCAGGCTGTGTTGTGCTGACTCATCTCCTGGTTATTGGAAGGGAGACTAATGCCCTCAGCGGCCAAGGGGTTTGCCTGTGACCAGAGGGAGTCAGTCTGGCCTTGAACTCTGACCCCTTGACGTGCAGCCCAGCTGCGTGGGTCACAGCATGTTCACTTGTTCCTGTCTGTCGTGTTCTAGGTTAGGTAGCAGATCTCAAAGATCTTCAGGGTAATTCCATCCAGCTTTAATTGTCCAGCTTACAGCAGCCAGAGTTAGTGATGCAAGCTCACTAAGAGCAGGGGTCTAAGTTCGTGTTTCGCCATCTCCCGTCTCCAGCACCTGGCCGGCTGGCTGCAAGTGGTCGCAGGTGTGTGCTGCCACAGTGGGCAAAGGGGCCCCCAGGGATGACCTCCTGGTCCATGCTTGGTACGTTGCTGGCTTCCCTCCCCTCTTGGATTCTCCCACACCAGAGAGTACGGGAGAGCCAAACTGATGGTATCATTATTTAATTTGACACTTTGATGAGTCAGGCCTTTAGAACCATAAATGATTTTCCTGTTTCTACTTTGGAATGAGTTGGGTGGTTCTCTTGGCATCTTTAGGGAGAGTGGGGTGTTTTATGGCTGTACGGGAAAGGGGTGGGGGGTACTTGCTTACCAGACCCCTAGTTCACCCTCTGTGTCATGTGGCAGGCTCATGGACCCGTCCCGCCACACAGAGGCTTCCAATGGTGGGATGAGACTATAAAATCACGAGTTTGTGTCTAGGACAGATAATATATATTTTTTAATTATAAAAGAAATGAGGAAGAAGAGAGGGGAAAATGCACCTGCAGTTCGTTCAGTGTGACTCATAAATTGTTCTTATTTTTCTCCTCCCTTACACTACTCCACTTAGGAGTATTTTTACATGATTGTAATTGGACTTGCATCCAATGTAAAATCTTTACATTCTAATTCATCGTGTACCATTTTGGGATGTCCCAATATATTCCAAATTGCTTTACATTTCACATAATTGGGACTTGGGGAAAGGCCTGCTGTTCTCTGCAGGCACATGGTGTACGCGGACTGCGTCCTACTCAGACCTGCTCCTGTACAGCGAGGTCATTCTGGCTTTAGGTGCATAAAAGAACGATTCTTATCGGGAGTTGTGTGGAACAGAATGGGATTATAAAAGACCCGAGATATCTAGGCGGTTCTGTGCTTCAAGTCAGTTATCCCATCTGCGTCAGATGTGTCATTTCAGAGCATGAATGCTCTGGTTCCCTAATAGGAAAAAGGATACTTGAAACATGCCTAGAAAAACGTAGGATTGGTCAACATTAGAATGGTTTCTTTTGTGGGGAGAGGGGGGGTGTTCTTCCACTATTTTTAAAAAATGTAAAACATTAGGATGACGTTAAAAGCAAGTCTCTTCTCTAAACGCTAGGCGCGCTTTTCTCATTCCTGAAAAACGGATGGCATTTAACTGGCAGCCAGAACAACAATTGCAATGAACGTCTGACAGTAACTGCTCAGGAAAGCTCACCCGGCCCCGGCGCTTCCCTGGGAAACGCGAGACCGATGGAACACTGTCGGAGTAATCCTGCAAGGGCTGTCCTTTCTTGAGGCCACAGGGTTTTCAGGGATGTGGCTGCGGGAACCAGCTGGCGAGGAGCTGACTTGGGAGGGGAGGTGGAGAGAGGTTTCATTACCTCTGTTCGCATCAGAACTTGGCAAGGTCGCTAAAGGGAAGCTCCTTCAGGATACTAAAAATAGACAGTCCCATGGATCCAAGGATGCCACCAGCTGTCCTTTCGCTTTCTTTAGTCATGTCTTATTTTGGGAGCTGTCTTCACTCTCCCCACCCACCTGCTTCCTCTGTACGGCGGCATTTGTGTTGGGTATGCCATTGGCCCCTGTGTGTTTGGGGAGATAGGGGGTAGCAGAACATTCCAGGAGCCCCTGTTCAGCGGGCTACTTTGCCTTGGGATGACCAGACCCTCGCCCACTCTGCCTCCCCTCTGCTCCTCCTCCCGCCCGCTCTTTCACCCCTGTCTTACTTTAACATGGCCTCCAATTCTCTGTGTGTATCGCAAAGAGACTGGCTCATAGGAATCGTCAGTCCATAGTTATTGAATGAGAGAGAGGAAGAGTAAATGAATGAGGGGTTAGAGCTGTAGAGAAGGTCAAGTTCTGTGTCTGCAGGGCTAGGAAGGCCTCTGCCCATTACTGCATTAATAATGCCCCCTTCTCCTGCCCACACCCTGTCACCCCCGCTTCCTCTTGTGGAATCTCGCTGTCGAGTCATCTGTCTGTGGTGTACACATCTGTCCAAACCAAAACACGCACATCTGTTTGGAATGAGGTTCCATAAAAACTCAAAGGCGTCGTTCAATTCCTGGATTCGTTATTTCTTTCCTCTTGGCTCTGTGAATTATTTGTATGTAGATTTTTATAAATAAAACCTTGCCCTCGACCTTAATAAACATAAATCTAATAAAACAGAGCTTCTGTGGATTGAATACAGGAAAGTTGGCAAGGTGGGGAGCCCAGCACCACCTCGCCATGCTGGCATCCACCCACCACAGCCCGTGAGAGCAGCCTTTGGGGCGCCCCAGGCTCCCCAGTCTCTGCTTAGTGAGTGAAATTACTGGATTTGGTCATCACCGAGTTTCCATTCAGTGCTTATGTCTGGTGATTTGTGATGCTCTTCCACCTTCAGGTCTGGGTCTCTGTGTTTGTGGTTTGCAGCAAGCACAGGTACTGTGCAGTAGGTGCTGTAAGTGATGCAGAGGATGGAGCTGCTGCTCTTCACAAGCTCACAGGGATGGGGGTGGTGGGCAACTGGGTGGGAAACGGTTCCCTGATGCCTCAGGGTGTCCGAGGACTTGGGGCCGAAGTGCCTGACAAAAGACTAGAAGTAGCAGGTCTGGTCCCCGTTCCATCCAGCGCTGACGGAGCAGCGGCTCAGGGCGAATGCTGCTTGGAGGGGGCTCTACAGAAAAGTCATGATTGCTTGCTGTTCGCTTTTCTGCTCACCTTCTGACTCTGTCCCTTACCCCAGGAGGAAGGCTGGGCAGGAACGGCAACCCTGTCTGTTGGGTACTCCAATGTCTGACCAGTGTCCAGCACGTGGTAGAGGCTCTAGGGACACCGGCAGACGGGATACAAAGATGACAGAGATGATACTGTGAGGGTGTGTGTGTGTGTGTGTGACGTGGGGAAAGGAAAGCAGGTTATCAGGAGTTAATTTGTCCTTTGAAGGACAAGGAGATGTTTACGAAGGAGAAAATAAGAACACGAATTCTGTGCAAAGGCAAGTGTAAGAGCAAAGGTAGTGAAGAGAGAGATAAAGCAGGACTCTATGTTTCAGTACTGTATGCATCTTGGCAGGCGGCCTTTGGGGTGACACGGGCTA
Organism: Noctilio leporinus; assembly: GCA_004026585.1. Taxonomy (NCBI): domain Eukaryota; kingdom Metazoa; phylum Chordata; class Mammalia; order Chiroptera; family Noctilionidae; genus Noctilio; species Noctilio leporinus. The sequence goes on along the minus strand of PVIW01004568.1, from coordinate 102,931 downwards.
CGCATAGCAGTAAAATGCATGTGCACGGTGTGTGGCATGACTTATGGGGAGAAGTGGATTTGGTGCCGTGCATTCTCAACCTAGTTTCTTCTCCATGAAGACCTAGATTTCCGGAGTGTGATTAGACTCAGCTCCCTCCCGCCCGTCACCACATTGGGGCTGACGTTGGTCTCTCCCTATAATTCCATATCTGCCCTTGTAAGAGAACAGAGGTCGTTCCTCACAGTCCCGCATGACCAGTCCTTGCATGTGGCACTAATGTGGGCACTGCAGAGAGATGGGGGGTACCAGAGCCAGGGGTGCTGTGGGCTCTGGACCTCACCCACTTTCCCTGGGGGTCTCTGTCTCTCTGACTCTAAAATAATTACGCTGCAACGCGTCTGTGGCCCCATCCTCAGTCATTGCATTTGTCTTCACAAGGCCTGGGCATCACCCATGCTGCATTTACTTACTATTTTCTTTTGACTCCTTCTGCTTTTCTTAAATAGTTGGAAGAGAATTATATCATTGGTTGGAAACTAGTCATTCTTATCTAAATCCCGAAATAGGTACCATTACAAGAAAACAGTATAATTGAATTTATTTTGGGCTGAGACAGCCTTCTAGGTTTAAGGAGAGGTTTGTTTAGGAATCACCGAAATAGAGAGACTTTCTCTTTACTAAGATCAGGACTGAAAGAGAATGGAAAAGGCCCTTCCTGATTCATTGTCATTTAATGCCAATAATAATAACAATAATAGTAATTTTTGAGCTCCTGTTTGTATCAGGCATTGCATAGACTTCTATATATTGAATCCTTATAACAGGAAACAGCTAAATCTTTATCATGTTATTTTTAATCCTCACCTGAGGATGTGTTTATTGATTTTAGAGGGAGAAGGAGGAGGAGAGAAAAAGGGAGTGTGAGATACAACATGAGAGAAACATTTATAGGTTGCTGCCTGTATGCACTGTAGCTGGGGATCGAACCCTTAACCTAGGTATGTGCCCTGCCCTGGAATTGAACACTCAGCCTTTTGGTGTTTGGGACAATGCTCCGGGCCAGGGCAAAAACTGATACCTATGTGATGATGATAACATCAACTAATAGCTGGTGAGCAGCAAATTTGTGCCAGAAATAGCAGTGTGAGTAGTTCGCATGCATTATCTCGTTTGTCCTCACCCCCTCACAGCTCTGTGGGGTAGCAATGTCCATCTTACAGGTAAAGTGTCTTAAGTCACAGCTGGCGAGAAGTCATGCCCCCCATGGGCACGCAGAGCCCCCCAGGCCCAGAGCCCCACCCCCTGCAGGGTCTGCACCTCCCTAAGGGTGGTCAGATTCCACAAGGGGCCCCTGCACGCCCCCTGCTTGCTTGGTGACATGCACACTAGGGTTGGCTCCTTGGCACGGGGTCCCCTGGCTTCCCTCAGGCCACCAGGTCCTGTGAGACCCAGCCATGTCTGCACTTCACCCTGAGAGCTAAAGGGACGCCTTCTACAGTATGATGACCTCTTAAAGGTCATCTGCACCATGGCACTAGGCTCTGCCCATGAGATCACAGGCTGCTGTCGGCACTGGAGAGGGAGAGGTCCTCGAGACGGTCTGGCTCCCCGCTCCCCCGGTGAGCTCAGAACTCTGCGGAAGGTAGTGGGGCGCTGTAGCTGGAGACGTGATGACGTCACTTAGAGAGTTCTATGGACTAGAATAGGAAAAAGCCTTCCTGACCATCAGATCCACCCCAATACCCAGGGTCAAATGCCGGACAAGGAATGTGGTTTAAACAGCTCCAGGGATGAGTGACCAGCATGTGAATATGCAAAGTGCGTGTGTATATGTGGGTATGTGTGTGTATGTTATTTGCATGTCCCTGGGAGTGAGTCTTGGGAGAGCAGCCTTGATAAATTATTAGCATTTTGATATTGGCATTTGATTTTCCCCAAGATCTTTTAAGAATTTCAATATCTGCATATACAGCTGAAAAGTCTTATTCTACCAGCAAAGTGCTGCCACTGTAACTGAAACATTTGAGTGGCCCCTTCCCCTGCTGACCGTGCATGAACCCAGTGCAGGTAATGAGGCGTGAGGGGATGCAGGGGGCCACCCACTGGCTGGCTCTCCGGCTCTCTCAGCCCGTCCAGGGCCAGACACATATCTGTGCCTGAAGAAAACTGCATGTCGCCGCTCACTGCTGGCCTTCCGAGGGACTCCCTTTCAACTAGCTCATCTGAAAGCTAATTGTGAGCATTGGTTGGTTCCTTCGTCCGCCAGGCAGAGAAGCAGTCACGCTCCTTGACCTGGTGGAGCTTGGCGGACCATCTGAGTCCATTATATAGCCTCTTAGGAATGCGTGTCTAAGGAGAGGCAAATAAGAAAGTGGCATTTTATTTTTCTTAATTTTACATGGCCAAAGGACAGTCCCGCTTAATATTGGGAAGCCTTGTTTTATTTTTTCCTGAGTGTAGGGCTCACAGAGAGAACGCTCGCCTGGCCTCTCGTAAATGGGTGCCGTTGCTGTGGCCGGGGTCATGTGCTTTTCTTACGGTGAGAAGAAACCAGCAGGCTGTGCCTATTCTGGCTCCCGGCAAGTACTGTGTGTAGAAGTTCTTTGACTTTGTGAGTTTGGAGATTTGCAAATAGGCTCATTTCTTGGCTGTAGCGATGTTGCCAGATTTGGTGAAATGTTAAGAAATACTGTCTCAGGCCTTGGGTCATGGTCAAAAGGTCTTTGTTGTTCCTCATTTCCTTTGGGGATGCTTCACTGATGACCACTCTCTCCCCCTCTGCCCCCATCCCTTCCTCCTTTTCTCCCTCTCTCTCGGGTTCAGAGCCTGGTAAAGTGATGTCATCCTTAGTCATTTTTTAAAAAAAGTCACTGGGCTACTTCCCTAAATGAGTGCCCCAGTTTATGTCTGGAGGAAGCAATGGAGGATAACTGTTGGATGCCCTGCTATCTGTTCAAGCTGCTATGTCCATATCCTGGCCTCACTGCTCAGTGGCCCCGTCAGTGGGGGCAGCGTCACCCACCTGTCCTGTGCCTCAGGTCCCCGGTGACGAGATAGAGACAGCCACACTACCCGACAGAGAGGACCATTCGAAGACCACATTACATAGGATAGGAAGGGACTCAGCCCGGGACCTGGCACGTGGCAAATGCTCAGTCATGCTAGCAGTCATTTTTGCCTGTTGGGATTCACAGTTCCTGGAGGTAGAGGAGAGGTGGAGGAGTCAGCGTCATGTGTACGTGACTAATGTCATGCCCATGAATCCTCCAAGATGATTAAAGGCTTCTTTTGGCATCTGAAGTCTTTGGAAATACCGGTCACACTTTTTCAGACACCTTCGTTGAACACACGCGTCGGACAAGAAGGCTCTGTGGGTTACCCAGCCTAGTTAGCAGCCAGTGGTGTGCCACTCAGTGGCCTGCTGGGCTGATTTTCATTAATTCAGAAAACAAATCCTGCAGCTGGCCGTGGCTTTTCACCAAGGCCCAACCATTTGGGCCCAGTGAGTACGTTGTTGTACGCTGTAAAAAGTTACCAACTGTACAATTATAAAATGACCGAGTTGACATTTGTCCTTTGACGTGAAGCAGCTAAAAATGCAGCAAGTTTTCAATGCTTTAAAATTTGAAAAAAGTACTGATTTATGGTGGCTGCCTGTTTAACTACTACCTTTCATCAGTTCCTCTAATAAGCCAAGCTGGTAGAGGGTTGGCCGGGTCCTGACCCAGACGGGAGAGAAATGAGTGTGAAGTGTGATTCCTGTCCCCCAGGAGCTCAGGGGTCCCCTTGGATGCAGCATTGGAAGGGGCTGACAATAATAATAACAAAGAGCTCTACCTGTCGGGGAGGGGCTGTCCTAAGAAAGTCCAGGATCCCTCCAAGTCTGTACCTGTACCCACCCTGGGGGACCAGTAGTGAATCTGGGGTGAGGTCAGGTGCAGGAGCAGTGCATGCAAAGAGGCTCAGGAGACCGCAGGCTTTCCCGGGCAGGAGGTGCCTGCGCTGTGTGCGGCCCTCTCCTGACCTGACAGGGAACCACGTAGAGTTTTAATATTGTCACATTTTATATAAAGATGGCCCTCCTAGTAGCTGGCTTCCATGGAGAAGGGAGTGGCTATTTGTGTGCTATTGCCAGGTGTTGAGGTATCTGTTTATGCACAGCAAGGGGACAGTGGAGAAAGTAAATTATGGAAGCGAAGGGGAACATTGCTGAGCGTCTGTCTGTGCTTGTGTGCACCCTGGTTGCTCTGCTTCTCCCAGCTAATTCTTTCTAACGTCACCGACGGACAGCATGGGCATCCCTGAAATGTCCCCGAAGCTTGGTTGCATTTATTTTCATTTGCCTGATACCTATACGTCCTTCCCAGAATTTTTTTTTTTAAGTAAAATATCTGGTGTTTGAGGATAAAAGTACAATATTCTCTCTTAAAGAAAAAGCCTTGATGCTTTCCTTCTACTCTAAGAGTTCTCAGGTTCCCTTAACAATATAAATAGATTCAATGTATTTTTGTGACTTTTATAGTGGCAGTGCTTAGAGTTTCCCCTCGTAATCTGGCATCTTATCCCTTTTATTTATTTTATTTAGTGGAGAAATAATCATCATGGCCAAGTGGAAAGGCAGAGCCTTTGGAGCAAGGGAAGTCCAGATCTGAGTTCACATTCAGCAGCTAATTAACTCTGTTATCTTAGGCAAGTTACTTAAGTTCTCTGAGGTTTAATTCCTTCCTCTTTTAGGAGGTAAGAGCTGAATAAAACATGCCCTTCTCAGTGCTGCTGGGAAGGCTAATTAAAAAAAAAAACGCACGCAGTACCACCAAGGCCATGTATATTGGGGGTTAAGTTGTAGGGGGCGAATAGAACTAGCGCCCTTAATATTGCGATTGTTTACGTGTTAACGCGGAACGACATCCTGTGGGCAAGAAATGGGGGTAAAATGTAGAGGAGAGGGAGGCTTGCTCATATGCTAGATCGCTGTTTGTTTATTCATTTCCCGAAGATATTACAAAGGCTGTGAATATTTATTTAGTTCTGCTCCCAATAGCTCTTCTAATAGGGAATTATTTGGGGACAAGGAGAGACATTTGTAAATGTGGCCGATAAGGCTGGCATGGGACAAGGAGTGTGTTGTTGGACACAGGAATTCTATTGTCCTTGGCTTTAGTTGTCAAGTGCCCGGGGAACCCAGAATTTATGGTGGCAGCACAATGGGCCTTTCAGGGCCCAGCAAAAGAGCTGTGAGATCCCCCTCCCTGGCTTTTCAGGGCGCCTAATCTTTTTATCGCCCGGACAATGCCGGATTCAGCTGCTGCCTGAGCCTCCCGACTGTCCATTGGCCGTCAGGTATTGTGCGGTAATTACCATGGCGACAATGGACCCGCTCTACGCCCCGTCCTGCAGGCCTCGTCCTGCAGAGCTCTGCCGCGAAGGCTGTCACTTGGCATTAGGTGCTTCTGAAGGCACAGCTTACTTAGAGAAACGAAGGGAGGGAAATAATCCTGTTCAGGGTTTGATTTAAAGGGCCACCCTGTCAAATTCATTTGGAGCCCAGAAGCTCTTTATGGATGTTTTCTTGTAATTACAGTCAGACGTTGGGTGGCACCCTGCACAGGCAGGGAGTCGCTGGCCTTGGAGATTTTGCAGGGAGGCGTGGACTCTCTGGGCAGCTTGCCGCCCTGAACTTCCTGACGGGACCACGGATCTAAGCAGAGCTGGTGAACTTTGAGGCTGTTTCCTCATGGGAAAAAAGGACGGGGTGGAGAATACTTACACATTAATATTAATTATATGATTGCAAATCTTGAATACTAGTTCTAGTTGAATACTTGTCCATCAAATGCATGATAACAGGGAAGACTGATGTGTTAGTAAGCATGCACAAATGAAAAGAACACAAGCTGTATCTTCCCATAACCACAGCTATTGATTGTTGAGTGCCTCATCTGAGTGAGGGATTGCATTTATTGCCACCATTCCTACTAAACAATTATTATCCCCCTTTTATAGTGAGGAAACTGAGGGTTCTGGTTTGCCCAAAGTGAAACAACTTGGAAGAGGCAAAGCATGGAATTTAAGTCCTGTTCCCTCAAACTAAAGCTTACTGCTTCACCCGTTAAAAGCAAAACAAACAAAAACCAACCTTATAATCTATAAACCTATCTTACAAAATATGAGGCCTGTCCCAAAACTATCAAGCCAATGTCCGTATAATTAAAACAGTTTGTGTGGTTGATCCTTTTGGGGCAGACTTTCGTATGCTTCACCATATGGTTTTTGACAACTGGAAACAAAAGCACATAGTGGTGATTATTAATTGGGCTTATTCATCCCTTTGACAATATCAGCAACACAGGACACCCCCAAAGAAAGGATCGGCCCCCATCAGCAGGATACCTGGGATGTGCTGCCCATATGCGGCCCTTCTCCTGCCTGCGGGGCAGGGAAAGCTCAGCCACAAACCAGAGGACCAGGTGTGATTTACCCTCAGTTTCTTCATCTATAAAATGGAACCGTCATGGTCTTCTTGGGTGATACGTGTCCCCTTCAGGTCAATTCTTTCCTTTTTACCTGTTCCATACCTGTTGGACCCAATGACCTCTTTTTCCCCATCAATTCCACTAAAAGCATCAAACACTTAAGTGTCTTAGGCTCATTTTTCCCCTGAGAAACATGGTGTCATTGTAAACTCACATTTCCCCCAGAATCCACATCCCCTCGTTCTCCAACATTTGCAGAGCTCATAGATAATCCCCCATCTATTTTTGCTGTCCTTCCAAAGCTCTTAATTATCTTTGCAGGCTTTTGGAGAAAGGAATTCTCCAGGAAACATTTTACAGGAAGGGGAAAATGCAGGGCTAAGTGGGAATTCAATTTGTTATAGATTTGAGAAATAAACTTTTAAAAACACTGTCTACAGATACAGCTGTATTATTAACTGGCTGGAGAAGGAACACAGACTCTGATGTTGGCCCTGCTGAATTCTGACTAGGTGTTACTGACTCTACGATGTCAATATAATTAACATTAACATTGTTAATGTAATACTTTAGGGACAGACCTTGTACACCTTGGGCAAGAGTCTTACCCCTTGGAGCAAAGCAGTGAGATGGATTTCGTAATACTCAGAGTGACTGTATATATTTAAAGAGAATACAAGATGTCTGTTTGAATTCTCTTTAGTGTTTTAGTTATTTCCTTCTGAATACCATGCCACCCGAAAATACTTATGAAAATAATTTATCATCTGTCATGGTTGAGTTGTGTGAACTTAGTCGGGTGAGGGCCTGTCATGCTGTGAGCTCAGATGGCTGGAGTCATGTGCGGGTTTGACAGGGTCCGATGTCCAAGACAGAATCTTCACTTGCCATCTGGCCCCCCCACCTGGGAGGCCCGGGAACGGCTAGAGATGACGGGGCGTCTCTCTATTTGTGCAGCTTCTCCACATGGCTAGCTGAGCTTCCTCACAGCATGGAGGACTAGAGGGTTCAGGCTTTTGATGTGGCAGCTGCCTTCTCCCACAGCAAGTTTTCCAAGAGCACCAGGCAGGCTACAAGGCTTCTTTGGACTCCGCTTCTGAAATCATACTGTGTCCTGTTTGCCGTGTTTCATTGGCTACCTGGGGACAGCTCAGAGTCACGTGGACGGGAACTATACAAGGGCATGATATCTGGGGATGTGGCTACTGGGGATGGAGGCATTTTTAGAGTCTGGCTACAGCATGTAACATGACTGTGAAGAAGGGTCCTTCCTCATTAGTTCTGCACTGTGTGAAAGGCTTCATGGGGCTTCTTCTCCATGACTGTGCATCTGGAAGTAATCTCTGTGTTACTCTGTCCTTGACATCCTGGAGAAAGCACATAATGGAGCAGTTTTATTGCTGTTGCTTCAGCCACCGAATCACGTTGGTATGAACAAAGTTTGGACATAACAGTTCACCTACAGCCCTTCATCAAGAAGGGTTTTTGCTGTTATTGTTCTGGAGAAGGTATCGTATGTGAGCATCTGTTAGAGGAAACCGAGGCGAGACAAGGAAAAGTGCGATAAGTAAAATCAAAGAAAGAAGCTGTTTAAGGCCTTAATGCAGGCCGAGTCAATCCTCGAAGGTAGACGCTCTGGAGATGAAGAACATTCAAGAAATCCTTTACGCTCATATTAGGAAAGCGATGCCAGCCGCCACCTCCCATGGTTCAGTGCCTCAGGTTTCAAAGACAGCAGCTGTTCAGACGTTCCATATTCTCTTCATTCATCTAACAAATATACATTGAACAGCTATTCTGGGCTAAGAAGTGTGTTAGACACTTAGGGAGATAGGAAGATGACTTGGATCAGAATCCAGGCAGCCAGCAGCCCACGCAGAGACCCCAGAGAACGGGGTAGTACAGGGAGCAGGGGGTATGATCTTGATAAAGAATTGCAGCTCTGTCATCCCAGTGCTGTGGCCTACTAGCACGGGCACATCAGTCACTGCTGCCACCGCTGTCATGCCTTGCCCTTGAGCCTGTCATTCCATAAGGATTAGGCAGCACGAGAAGAGCGCTTCTCACTTGAGGAGGGAAGGTACTGCTCTGGGCTCTGATAACGTGGGGGTTCTCTCAGACACTGGCCTAAGACCTGATACCCAGCCTCCAGGTGTGTTGCTACTTGTCTAGCCAAGGCAGGTACGTAGATAGCATTTCAGAAGCAGCTGCTTTCATCATTGTAATTCAAGTACCAAATGCACAAATGGCTCATGACACCATCCTGTGGTACCTTTAGATTCACGGCTGGTTTTACCCACTTTGTACACAATTGTGATGAGTTGTTTACATCCATCTCTCCACACCTGGACTGTTATTTTCTAAGAAAAGATCTGTCTTATGCACTTGTGTCTTGTAGTATATCACTTTATTAGGTGTTACCACTAGGCTACTAATGATCATTTCCCTTTTTATTTTTTTGCAGAAATCATTGCATTTTCGGCCAAGAAGCCCTGTGATCATCATTCCTGTTGCCACTTGTTGAGTGACCCATCAGATGGGTGGAGTGTGTTACAGAAATTGGCAGCAAGTGTCCAATGGGTGAAGAAGGTAAGATGGACTGATGTTACCGAGTGATTTAAATGTTGCAAAGTGCATGGAGGTGGGGAGGATGCCTACTAGGTCCACCCTTCAAACCTGCCTTGGTTCGCACCTTCACCAAATCCAGAACAGAACGTGAGAAGGAAGGAGGCCTACTTTCTGGGGCTTTGAGGACTGATTATTTACTGTTGTTTGGGGTTCTCTTTGTTGAACCTCTGTTATGCGCCAGTAGGAGGTGTACTGTGGACGATTCAGAGAAGGAAGTGAAGGAGATTGTACTTCTTTAGTTGGAGAGACTGATGAAGAGGACTGCCCTGATGGTATTTACCTCCTTCCTACTTTTGAGAAGACTTCTTTAAAACATGAACAGGGTGGCTTCCATCCCAAAAGGAAAAGAGATTGCTAGGAAGCTGAGCCTGTTAGACCTTAAAAGGTGCAGAATGCTAGACCACAGGCGATGAGACCCGCTCTGCCCTTTATGGTCTGTGTGCCCTGAGGTGAATGAACTCTTTCTCTGGGCCACAACAGGGTTGAACTAGGCTTTCTAACAGTTCTCCTGTTTTAGGATTCTATGAACCTATTTACTTCTGCTTGGTGGTACGGAGGCATTTTTATAGAATGTCTACATATCCAGATAAAAAGTTCAGAATTAGTTATACCAGCATGACTTGCCAGTTGCCACATGTTAGGGTTCTACACTTACCTGTCTATTAAAGCACCTATTGCTCATTTCCACACGGATGCCCAGTGGGTATGTTACATGCAGGTTTGAAATATAAGTTATGATTCCCTCCGCAGAACCTTCACTATGTTCGGTGTCCCCCAGATCAGAAACAAGGGGGGATCTCATGCACCTCTCCACCCCTTACCTTAAACACCAGTCTCTTTGTATGGATTCCCTTTGATTCGACTGATTATTTCTGAAATGTTTTCACTTCTCTCTGTACCCACACCCACCATTCAAATAGACACCAAATCCGCTTTCTCCCAGATGACTGCAATTGCTGCCTGACAGATCTTTTGTGCCTTTGGGGTTACCAGTGCCTTGTCAGCACCAGCGGGAGCCATCTTCCAGTGTCCCTAAGTCCGGATGTTACGTTACTTCCCCATTTACTCCCTTGCGGCGATGGAGGTCTGAATCCTGAACAGGCTTCCAGGACCCTGCAGGGATGGGCCCACGTTCTGCTGTGCAGGCCCATCTCTGGCACTGTCTGCACACCCAGCCCTCACGGTACGGGCCGCTCTGGCATTGACACAGCCATACCCCTCTCTCCTCTCAGGCTAACTTTTACTCCGTTTGTTTTTTAGCATGGACCTCACTATGTAAGAAGTTCTTTCTGATCCCTAAGGCTGAACTATAGGTGTCTGCTGGACACCATGCCAGTAGTCAGACAGGGCTGCATGGACTGCCATGTTCACGTGGGGCTGTGACAGCCTGTTTAGTTGTCTGTCTTCCCTGGAGGGCGGAACTTGGGGACTGCCGTGGTCCGGCTGCAAGCACTGCACCACAGCCAAAAGAAGCTCCCGGTACATATTTATTAAGCGTATAAACAGAGACTGCACATGTACTTTGCTCCTCAATGAGGAAGGGGGACTCATGTTACCACAAAAGAAAAGTTGCAATAATGGCCGCCAGCAGGTATGAGGTGCCTACTGTAGGCCGGGCACGGAAGGTCTAAATGGTATCATCTCCCTCCATCCTTGCAAAAGCCTAATGTGACAGGTACTGTTAACATCCATGATTTTATAAAGGGGAACACTGAGCTTGAGAGAAGATGAGGAGCTTGCCTAGGGCCACATGTCCCCCCATGGAAATTTTTATTCTTAGGAAGTTGAACTTTAGCTTACGCCTTGTACCGCTCCTCTCCTTAGCCTTCTCCCTGACTGAATCGGCTACATGAGTGACAAAAACTCTTTCCTCCACATGGTTCCTGGGGCTTTTGCTACAGCTCACACACACGCTATTGTAACGTAAGATGGTCGTCCCTGTGACGTCCTGCGTGATGCCCCAGGTGTTTCACACGCTTATTTCTAATGTGGGTGGGTCTGTTTGGGGACAGGAGTTTAATTTGGGCATCACCCCGCGACCCCTGGTCGTTCTTCCGTGCTCTGGTCAGTGCGCGTGCTGGGAACAAACCAAGGGACGAACACGCTCCTCGGGGAAGCAGAGCTGCGCTTCCCTGCAAATGCACCGATTTGATCTGCAGGCCGGGCGGCTGACTCCTGCATTCGCCAGCTCTGCGCTCACTGGCTCTGGAGCCTGGCCCCGCAGACGCAGGGCAGCCCTGCCCTGCCCGTGCCGGCGAACGGCGAGCATCTCATTTCTGCCCAGCCAAATGGGCCTCTGCATCTCATCAGTCCTTTCAATTCCTCAGCACGACATGTGGCTGACATGTCCTATTTGTCTGGCTAATAGGGACAATTAGAGTGAGGTATCAATGAAATGGAGTCAGAAGTGAAATAGAAAGTACTTGAATGTGATTTCTCTTGGAGGAAATCTGCTGGATTTATTTTCCACTTGGAAATTAAGCCTATTTTGAAGAGTTTTGCGTAGGTTTCATTTCAAGGAGAGGAAGGTATACCATCCTAATGCTTTGTAGGACCCTTCACGAAAAACAAAAATAAACAAACAAACAAAAAAACATATAGAAAACCACAGCATGGTACAGATGGAATGGCCTTTAGCTCTTTCAGGACAAGATTCTTGTTTTATAGAGAGGGGTTGACTGAATGATTGACTGATTGCCTAGAAGAAGGAAAGGTCTTGTTTGTGATCATGCTGTGTAGTTTTTGGAAAAACAAAACAAAACGAACCAACAACTTTGACTCAAGACTCAAGCTCGTGATCCTCAGTCAGTGTACAATGCACGGGTTTCCTGAGCAAGCACCTAGGACATGCCACACACAGATGGAGAAGAAAGAGGACTTTTCCTTTCCAGAAGGAACCTACAGTCAAGTTGTTTTGCATAAGCACTCAAAATCCAAGTAGGATGGGAGAGAGAGAAAGAGATGGGAGCAGAGAGAAAGAGAAAGACTTAACACAGGGTGAAGTGGTTCGCGCTTACAGCATAGTTTGCTCTCTGGCTGACTTTGGGGCATTGGATTCACTGGTGCCTCCATGCCTGGCATGATCTTACGTGGGTAACTCTTCAGAGCAAGGGCGAAATCTCCTTGAGTGGCTATAGAATAGGGCCTCTGACACCTGCTGTCTGGCTGGGCTTCTCATGGGGCCCTGGGGCACAGATACGAATGACTCAAATTAAAAGTATGTGTCCCGATGCTCATGAAAAGCATACACACATCGAGGCCCTCCTGAGTGATAATCCCCAGGGGCTGCGGGTCACAAGTTACCCAGGTGCCTTTCATTTGCATAAAAGTCAATCCCGAAGAGGCGCTATGGGATGGCTCACCTGGCTCTGCAGGGTCCCCTGGCAGTTCGGAGACTTGGCAGCCTGCCTCCTAACCCCTGGGCCTGCCTGGTCTGTCTGTACATTTCCTATTTTGGGATGTAGGCTGCTGAGCAGAAAGAGGCCAAGTATTCGTCTGTAGCTTTTGTCACCTGAATCACTTGCGGACTCCTTGGCAGATCTTCAGTGTTATGACGTGACTGTCACTGCGACAGCCAACTAAGGATGACAGGGAGCATTCACGTGCCAGGCAGCCGTGAATATCCTGCCTGTGCTCAGATCAGTGCCTGAGGTGAACCTTCAGAGGAACCACGTGGTGGCTCCTTGACCTTGCTCTACGGGACCAATGATGAACGAAAGGCAGAGACGTTGCTGATGGTAACGATGAGTGCTGATATTTAACAAGCCTGCCCATGTGCCAGGTACCCAGCCCTGTGCTTTGCACTCGTGATCTTGTTTGATGGCACCGGAACTGTGATTGTGTGTGCACTCCTCATGATTCTTTTGTGGATGGAAGTTCTGGGGTCCTGAGAGGTTAATACACTTGCCAAGGGCCACATGATTCACAACGGGCGGAGCCAAGGTCTTCATTCCTAAGCACTGTCTTCCGATTGATTCTTTTTTATCTTGCCTTCCAGCCTTAACCAAGTCAGAGGGCAGTGATATCCCAGTTCTTTTGGTGTAGCCATGTCCTAAATCTCCGCGGGGGTGTTTATAAGGAGTTCTGGTGACTTCCGGGTAATGCACAGGGTGCTGCTGAATGGACACGTGGGGTGAGAGGAAAATGGAATCCTGGATATGTCATGTATCCACTGTCTCTTGAGAACCATTCCTGTTTTAACCCTTAGGGTAGGTACTGGAGCTACAAGGAACCAAAGGCACATGCATCTGGGGAAACTTAAAATTATATACTCAAAGATCCCTATTCTCCTTCCATCTCCTTGTGATGGAGCCAGGCCAGCAGGCAAATAACCAGAGCATGGGCATGGAGTTTCCTGTAGATACCTTCAGGGATCCGGAAGAGCACAGAGGGGCTGACTCAGAGAGGAAATCAGGGTAAGCTTCAGGGAGGAGGTGACCTTTGTGTTTAGATATGGAGCATGAGTAGGAGTTTACCTGGAGGCGATCAAGAAGGATTTTTCAGGCAACACAACAGTATAGAAGTTCTAGAACTAGTGTTTGTCCTGACTAGGTGGTTGGTTGGTTCTCATTTCCATTATCTTTAATATTGAGTTCTTTTTTTTTAAAGAGTTTATTTATTATTTTTAGAGAATGGCCGAGAGGGAGAGAGATATCAATGCATGGTTGCCTTTCACCTGCTTCCAGCCATAGACTTAGCTGGAGACCTGGCTTGCAACCTGGTTATGTGCCCTGACTGGGAATCGAACCAACGACCTTTGGTTTTACAGGCTACCACCTTATTCACTGTACCACCAGCCAGGGCTCTATTATCTTTAAATAGATAAGGTCACTAAATAGATGAAGACAGTTTGACATTCAAAATGTGCAGAGAATTAAGTCTCCTTCATTCTCTATTATCTAGTCCAGAATAAGTTTTAAAACATGCAATACCTGGCAGTTTAGTCAAGGACACTGACCTCTTTTCCCTGAGATGGTCAAATAAAAAAGAAATGACAACAGACAACACAACAATAGCTATTCAGGGGGAAGGAATAAAAATTACACCTATTTTCTTTGCAAAGTCAGCAAAAAATACATCTTTTGGTGTCCTGCAGAATTTTAGTAATTAGTTTATATGTGCCATGAGATGAAAGAAGTTGAAAATCACCAATCTAGTCCATGAATTTCCTTCTGCTTTTGGTTTTCTATGTGACCCTCCAGGGATTTTTCTGGGCAGCTACAACCACATGCCTCCTAGCATGTGCCCATGTAAATGGTATCTAGCCATGAACACTGCCATGAATAGCATTCTTCACCTTGAGTTTAAAAATAAAAACTTCATTATTCCCCCGGTTGCTTCTACTTGCTCTCTTGATTTTAAACTTAAAAAATACGTTAAAACATTTCCAGCGTATAGAAAAGTTGCAGAGATAACAATGAACTGTGAACCCTTCATCGAGAGTCACTGTTGTTTTCAATCATCGTGGCATGTCCCGTGCAGCAATTTGCACGAATTCAATTCCTAACCAGGGCACGGCTTGGCTGTTGCTCACCCGGAGACCTGGAGGAGCTTCCACTCCCCGGAGCTGATTTAGGAAGATCACTCAGGTGGCCTTGAAACCAAGAACAAGTTCCTGTCTGTGACAGTTTCCCAGGGATACCATGAGCAGCACGTCTACCCCAAGGGCAGTGATGGCAAGAGGGACCCTTCTACTACCATCTTGTGCCCCTCTTTAGAAAGGGGCTTCTCCCTGTCTCTCCAAGTGCTCCCTCAGCAAGAAACAGGTGTCACGGCCGAGGTGAGCAGGCTCCCTGTGCTTGCCTTCCGGGCCCAGTGGTCCAGGGTGGGAACGGACAGACCCATTGAAATCTAATCACTTCATTTCCCACAACCGGCCATTTAGATGGCGTTTCCGTTGTGCTGGTCAGTTAACACAACACCTCAAAGGCTGGTGTAAGATTCCCTCCTTTTAAAGATCAAAGCACCTGAGCGCTAGTCATTATCAGTGTGCTTCCCACATGCATTACCTGCAAGGAATAGTTTGTGCTCAAAGCAAGAGGGACTTGGAAGACTGTGACCGGCAGGAAGTAACCCAAGAAGACAGTGTTGATACGGTTTTCCAGCCAGGTGCTTCTGGGCCCACGAGGATTGGTTTCAGGTTTTCCCTCATTCACTCACTCATCAAATAACTCCTGGACATCTTGGTGGCATCTTTCATGATTTGTGCCCGGATGCGTGCATGGTCTTTGCAGGTGGGGTGCTGATGGCTGATGGGGTGACAGACGCAGAGACGTAGGTCAGCTGAACAAAGCAGTTGAACTCCAGAGGGGTGGGGTGAGATCTCGGAGGAAGGACTTCCTCATCCTTCATTCACTCGCTGGTTCACAAATGGAACACACTCATTAACTGCCTGCTCCATGCTGCATGCCCATGTGCCCCTCTGAATAAGACCACCGGAGTTCCCGTGCTCGTGGCACTCATATGCCGGTGAGGGGCTATCCTCTGACCCCTCCTAAGTCTCCCTGTGTCCTTAAGTTGGGTTCAGCAGCTCCCAGAGTATTTCAGGACAGAATCAGGCCATTCATTGCCCATCCATCCCCCAGCTCCGTGTGATTCCTACACCTGAGAATCACCGTTTCCTCTGGAGGCGCCTACCCTAAATTACCCTGCGCCCTGTGGGACACTCCAAACTCAAGGCGGTGGGAGCGAGCGGAGAAGAAAAGGTAACCAGAAATACTAAAATTAATTGTTTGCTAAGGATCTAGAAGGCGGCAGCCAGATACCTGGCAGGAGCCTCCATTTGGAAGCTTTAGAAAAATCGTGGAGAGGCCAATAAGTTCAGCTTTTTAAGAGGCTCTGGATTTTAGAATCTAAGCACCATTCCTCCAAAGGCCCTTAGGTTGCCATAGCAACAATTCTTATACTTCTATTCCTAAGGAAAGAATTTTTTTTTTTTTAATCGTCTGCATACTCGCAAGGGCTAGTGAGAAGGTACCTCTCCAAATGAACGTCTAGCGAGTTTCCTGCAGTAGCTTATTTCGGTCCCTGACAGATACTAATTTGGACATCGCAACACTCCCAATTTCTCTTCAGCAGTTCCGCTTCCAACATGGACCCAGGAGGACTGTTATTTATTGCCCCTAAACCGTGCGCATCATGCTTTGGGCCAAGGAAGAAAAAGCCTCTGTCGCCTGGTTAGTTGCACTCCTGTCCAGGGTTAGAGCGGGACCTGCCGGGGTGCAGGCGCATGGTGGCGATGTTCCCTGGGCGTCTCCACCAGCCACCGCACGCTTTCTCCCGAGTCTGGGTGGCACCGACTTGCTTCGGTAACCCCCACGCTTCAGCCGTGCGTGATCCCTTGCAAGGTCATTGCAGAGTCTTTCCGACTGGCTTCTAAGACTGGTGTGACCCGACCCCCTCCTTCCTCTCCTCCCCTGAAGCCTCCCCTGCCACCCCAGTTCCATGACGCCATCTACTCTCCATCCTTAGTCCACTGCAGCTAGTCCCAGGCTCACTGATCTCCACTCTCGCTGCCCCGCACGGGGTTCCTGCTCTCCCCCTATCGGGGTGGGGCGGCCCTGCCTCTGTCACTTCTTTCCCCTCAGTGCCTTGGGCCAATATGTTTCCATGGGCTGTGGGTACCTTGACCTTCGTAAGCGTCTTTCTCCATAAAAAAATACATATTCAATACTATATTTTATGTTTGCTTTGTTATAAAGATGAATATAATTTTCTAACCTGAAAGGTTGATGTTCCTTCTGACTTGAAAAGAAATGAGAACATCCCTGTGTGAGGATGTGGAGAAAGGGAAGCCCTTGCCCACTGTGGGTGGGAATGTAAGCGGTGCAGCCACTGTGGAAAACAGTATGGAACTTCCTCAAAAAATTCAAACGAGAACTACCGTAGGATCCAGCACTTCCACTTCTGGGGATTTATCCAAAGGAAACACAAACATTAACCCCAAAGGATACCTGTACTCCCATGTTAATAGCAGCATTATTTACAATAGTCCAATCATGGAAGCAACCTAACCCGTACAGGGCAGGGATGAGCAGACAGACAGTATGTGTAAGAATGGAATGTTGCCGTAAAAAAAGAAGGAACTCAGGAAATCTTGACCTTTGCAACAACAAGGATGGACCTCAAGGGCATTAAGCCAAGTTGGAATAAGTTAAGTCAGAATAAGTCGGAGAGAGAAAGACAAAGAGCATGTGCTGTCATTGATACATGGAGTCTTTGAAAAGAAACACAGCAATGAACACGAATTTACATCTAGACACAGGGAGCAGACCGGTGGTTGCCAGAGACAGGGGTGTGCAGGTGGACAGAGAAGGTGGTCAAAAGGTACAGACTCCAGTCATGAAATGAATTCAGGTGTGTGATATACCACGGGGTGACTATAGTTAATAATGTCGTATTGCATGTTTGAAAGTTGCTACAGGAGTCGATCTTACAAGTTCTTATCATTTAAAAAATGAGGTATGCGTGGTGATGGATGCTAACTAGACTTACTGTGGTGATCCTTTGGCAATATATACAAATACTGAATTACTATATTGTATGAAGGGGGACCCAACTATGAAATTTATTAAAAATTATGTATCTATTCTTACATGCTTAAACTTCACTTAACTTCGAAGTATTCTCCATTTGCTGCAACACACCTATTGAGAACACTTTTCCACTGCTCAGAGGTGATCGAACTCGTTGATTTTCATGCCTTTTAAAAAGTGCTTCGGGCAGTTTTTGTTTTACTTCTTCCACATCAGCAAACCACTTCCCTTTGAGGACATTGTTGGGCCTAGTACATCACACCTCGCCTCCTCTGTATGCTGTTCTCAAGGGCACCTCCTAATGACACCCCTACTGAGTCTCCCTCCAGGTTAGCTTTCTAGAGAGCCAGCCTGCCACACCCCACGAGTGTTTCTGCAACAAGCCCTCCTGTGTCTGTGCTGAACACACCAGCTGCTTGTGTTCCTTCTTTGTTTTTGCTGAAGGCCTACTCACGAGAGACTTAGCACTGTGCTAGGCGCCAGGATCCTGAGGGGAACGAGACAGAAAAGGACCTCTGGATGCGTGGAACTTAAATCTCTTCTACTCCGAAGAGAGTTTAGTCCTGTGTCTGCAGTCACATGCTTCTCCCGGAGCACTGGGCGGCCCCTGCACCACGCTGCTGGGCGAGAGGAGTCTCTCAATGAACATGCTGATGGCTTGGCCGCATAAGTGATGCTTCCAAGGGCCAGTCACTGGTCGGAGCCAGAGTCTGAATGGCCTTCACATCCGCCACCGTGGGCCTCCTCTGTCACCCTGGGTTGGCCCTCTGAGAGGCTGGAGTAGGAGAACCAGGCCGGAATGGCGGAGTATGGCGAGGGAGGAGTGAGGTGCAGAGGAGGAAGCTGGTGGGCATCAAAGTCTGAGGCGGAGTGGAATTGAAAAGATAAACTGGCAGGGAGACAGGCCTAGGTTAAATCCGCAGCAGAACGGAGTAAGGGATCAGAGACTGAAATGGAGGTTTATCTGCCATTGCCCATAGTCCGTCCTTCAAACTATTTCACATTTCATCTTCCTCAGGATAAAACCCGGACCCTCCCCATGCCGCCAGTACCCTGCCGATGTGGTCACTGCCTGCCTCGCTGCCCTCGCCCAGTCCGGCTCTTTCTGGCCCCTGAGCAGCCCGATCCTTTGTGGCGTCAGGGGCTGGGCCGTTTCTGTCCCCCCACCTCAGCCCCCCGCTGCCCAGCGGCCTCTCGTCATCTGGTGCTCAGCTCCGACACTGCCCCCCCAAGAGGCCATCCTTGACACCCCAACATCTAAAGCTACACCTCCTGCCGCCACCCCAGTTGCATGACGTTTTGCTATCTAATCCCTTACACCAGTCGTCGCAACGTGTGAAAATCCTATCTGCTGCCTTTCCTGTTTATTTTTTTAAATCTTCTGTTCCCTTCATGAGCGTTAAGCCCCAAGGTTCAGAGACGTGGCCTTCCTTGTCCACCCCTATATCCTCAGTGTCAAGGGCAGTGCTGCGCATCCTACGACTCAGTATTTTCTGAGTCGTATGTAGCCCAGGAAAGACTTCTTGGACGAACGACCAAGCCATACCTAACGCTCGCGTGTTTCCCTTGGGGTTCAACAGGAGGAGGACGGCAACAGAGCGCCTCAGAAAATAGCCAGGGGCAGAGGGCGGGGGCAGGGCTCCCCGTGCTGCTGTGCTGAGCAGAATCTTCCCACACCCCTCTCCAGTCCTCATTCTCCCTTCCCTCTCTCCGCGCTCCTCCTGGGCCACCACTTGGAGCGGGGCGGCGGCGTTTCCGGACACTGCACCCTGGCCTCCCTGCGGTGCCTCCTGCCTTAGTGCGGGCCCTGCCGCCCCTGCATTCCTGACCCACCTCCCGCCAGGAGGGAACGTGCATCTGTAACACTCTGGAAAACTGGCGCCGGCGTGTAGCTTGGTGTGCCGAGGGGTTTCACGCGAGCCAACGCAGAGAATAATAGCCCTGCACTGAAACACTTAAGCAGGTATCAATTGGAGGAACATTCCAATAATGTGTGTTTATAAAAACCCGTTAGTATGAGTTTTTTGAAATTGCGCTTACCTCGCTGTATGCTTGACAAATGGTGTTTGTAACCACTGAGGTATTTTATTTCAATTACGTGCCAGGGTTGTAGGGAGAAGGTTTCTGACAATGGGAAGGCATACGCCACTGTCATGGTGCTGCTGTCACTCTTCCCCTTGCCAAACATGGCCGGACAGTTCGTTAAGATGAAAAATTAACAGCGCATGCTTTGGGGAGGAGAATCCTGGAACAGGCCACCTGTGGAGGCCCCTGCATTCAAAGAAGCAGGCAGGTGACAAACATGTGCTCGCCAGGCACCTGCTTGTGTGCTCAGCCCTGAGCAGAGGTGTGGGGGGAAAGAAAATGCAAGAATTGTGGTCTTTTCCTTCCAAGAACATGCCATTGACTCCCTGGAAGGCCGGGGAGATTTCAGCTGTCAATCTGAGGGCCACAGAGAGGATGTGCATCAAATGCTTGACACTTGGTCATGGCTCTAAGGTCAGGAGGAATTCCGTGTGGACTTCAAAGATTTCATAGCCCTCGAAAGCTAGCAGGATGTTGATTAGTAAACTGTCCTAAATAGAGTAGCTGCTAATGGTTAGGAGTTTGCTTTCCAGCAGGGATGGATGGGTAAGGAAAATGTTCTGGAATGAGATGAGGTAGGGGTAATTGATACATAACTGCAAATACACAAATAAACACTGAACTGTATAATTTTTTTTTTTTAACCCTCACATGAGGGCTTTTTTTTTCTTCATTGCTTTTAAAGAGAGGAAAGGAGAGAGAAAAACATTGATGGAAGAGAAAAATGCAAATTGATTGCCTCCTGTACACACCTGGACTGGGGCTCAAACCCGCCACTTAGGTATGTGCCCTGACTGGGAATCGAACTCACAACCTTTTGGTTATGGACAATGCTCCAAACAACCGAGACACCCTGGCCAGGGCCTGAACTGCCCACTTCAAAAGAGTGGAATTTATGATATGTGAATTGTATCTCAGAGCTGTTATTTAAGTACTCTACAAACTCTACGTGGCTAAAATTATAGTACATTTGATTACGTGTTCAGAGAATCAGGCTTAGTTGGAATAGAGGTGGGCAGACAAAGAGCGACAGGAAGGAAACATACCCATTTTCCACACGAGGAAATGGAGAGTCAGATGTCACGCTTTGTTCAGGAAGCCACCGAGCTGGTAACTAATGGGGGTTGGGGCCTCATCTCCAGTCTTTCTGGCCCCAGTGCTTGGACGCATCCACACCACCCAACTGTGCCCGGAAAAAGAGATCCTGCAAAGGGGTCATGATCAATGACAACGATGACAATGACATCCCTGGCAGAATGCCCTCACCCTTTCTCTCGCCTGCTCTTGAGCATCCCTGGGAGGGATGATCAGCATGGGAATGGGTGCCGCTGCAGAGGTGGATGCAACTGAAGAGAAAAGGGACCTAGGGAAAGGCGACCACGTCTGTTTCTGCAGGCTGCACTCTCTTTTCAGCTACGCACCGTGTTTCCACCTCCATCCATAGCTCTTCCCCTGGATTTTTACACGCACCCTCTCCTCCCGGTGCAAGCCAAACGTCGAAGGGAAACCACAGGGATATTTAGAAACAAGATGCACTGCCCCTTACAGGTGTAAAGAGTGCTGCTTTTCTCCCCTGTAGAAGCAGATGCTAATATCTATGGGAAAGCCCATGTCGAGATGAAAGCCACTTAAATCATTCTCTCCCCTGCGGTTAATAGGAAAGCTTTTTTTGCTAGTGCAAATAATGGGTCGGACTCTCATCCCGTTGGACGGGAGGGAAATCCGACTCAGGATTTGTGAATAGTGCAGCAGGTAAGTCATTGTCCCCGGGATGAACAGGGGAGTGACGGCGCCCTGGGAAGCGGCCTGTGGCGGAATCAGGACACGTTGACCTGAGCGGTGAAAGCCAGGCAAGAGCTCTGCACACTGTCCCCCTCCACAGCCCGAATCCAGGCAGGTCCCCCTGCTCCACGGCGAACAGGAGGCGTAAACACAAGCAGATCTTCGAGGTGTAAAAAGGAACTGGGATGAATGGCATGGAAATCTTTCTCCCGCCTCAGACAGCCTCTTTCCCATTTCATGGCAGTTTTGTGAGCTTTAAAGGAGTTGAAAGAACACTTTTTTTTTTTTTTTTTTTTTAATTCAATGCTTTCAGATTATTCTGATAGACCCAGGAGTGTCTCCTGTATGAGGATCTGGTGATGTGTGCAGGTTCGTTTCCTCTAAGGCTTTTAGACCATCCCTGTCATGCAAAGAGGGCTCCCCAAACAGGACTCAGGGGGGCTGGTGGTGGTGAGGGGGATACCCCAGCTACAGAGTTTCTAACCGCCAGGAGTCTCCGAATGTGGGGCTGGGGAGACCGAGCCAGGTTCGGACAGCATGGGATGCAGTCTTATGCCAGACAGCCAACGTCCTGTGGAGCGCGCCTGAGTGTCAGCTTGGGAGGGTGGTGACAGGCACCGAGTCCTGCCAGGGCTCTGCTGGCCCTGGGCAGGGCGCTCCTCTGGGCAGAGGGGTGCCACCTGTGAAAATGCTCCTTGCCGTGCAGAAGAAGCCAAGTGCACGGGGCAGCTCTGGTGTCAAGGGAAGGGCTGGCTGACCTGGGTGGGCCTTTCGGTTCTGCCTCTGTCTGACCGTGTGGCTTTGTGCAGAACAATCTCTCACGCTCACGTTTTGTTTGTCTTTTCTTTCTTTTTAATATAACTGTATCTGCCAAGTCCTTTGTGTTGTACCTGTTTAAACATTCGCAGGTTCTGGGAGTTAGGATGTGGCCATCCTCAGGGAGGTGGCATTACTCTTACTCATAGGATTGTTGCAAGGATCAAATGAGCCAATGCACGTGGCACACCTGACGCAGTTCCCAGCATGCGGTAATAACTCAATAAATGCTTATTCTCTTCCTTAGAATGACTGGGAATCACACTTGCTTGCAGGGCTCCAGGACAGAGCTGGGGGCTACCATGAGCGTTAAGTCCACAGCTCTGCACTCACTCTGGCTGGACCAGGGTCCCCGTGGGGCAGTGGCTAGGGGCTCCCAATCATCTGAGCCCTGGGAGGAAGCCGGTTGGCAGAGACAGTGTTGTCTGCATAATGTTCCCTCCACCAGGGCTGGGCTGGACAAGGTCTGCCTCTTTTCTAAGTCTCAGCTTTCTTATTTGTAATCTGGGGTTCAGGGGAGGAGCTGGACACAGGGGTTCTCAGTTCCATTGCAAATCTAGAAATTACAATTGCATTGATCACAGATGAGTCAAAAAAAAAATGTGCATGTTGGTGTTCAGGTACATTTACTGGCTTCTCAGGGAAAGCTGCTCATTGGAAAATGACAGCCGCGTGGTAGCGCCTCCCACCCTCTGTCCAGCTGCCGTGGGCAGGCAGGGTTCCCAACCAGGGGTGCTTCTGGCTCAGAGTAGGCTACACGCTGACACGTGTGTGAGGCTGGCACTGGGCATGTTCTGTCATGAGAGGCTCTGCAGACAGGTGAGGATGTGAACTCAGGCTTTCAAGCTCAAGGCAGGGGCTGAATCGTTCTATTTCGAAGACACCGTTATTCATGGATCCAGGATTGAAGAGGAAAAGAAGTGGGAGGGAGAAGAAGCCTACTGTGTGTCAGAAACGCGCTGGCTGCTGCCTGTATGTCATTTAATTCCCACCCCTTTGTCCTGGGCCAGGGGAACGTTTCACTTCCGTTTTTCAAAATGAGAAAACAGAGCCTCAGAAAAATTGAGTTATTTGCCTGATGCCTCACAGCTGGTAAGTGGCCCGAGAAGGAAATTGGATTAATACTTCAAATCCAAAACGGAGCTTCTTCGCTAGAACTGGGCCCTGCCTCAGCCTGAGCTCTCGGGGTTTCTGTCCCTGCTGTCACACAGGTCACCGGCCTTCACCCATGATCTTCCTGGAACTATTTTGGGGGCTTGTGTTTTGAATCATCCTTAGAATTGCAAGCATACTCTCTTGGGAGAATACTGGAAACTCGTCAAAGTTATCCAGAAATGAGATGCATGAAGAACAGGAGGAGATGACACAATACAACGTGGGTTGTGGTGGGCAGGGGCCCTACCAAGATGACTCTGCATTTCTTTGGTGACTCAGAAACTTCGCCATCAGGACTTTTAGACGCCTGGATTCAGGTGTTTGCACAGGATCTATCTCTTTAATTGCAAAATAGGGCCCCTGGGAAGAAGGAACAACAAAGGAGGCACCTTAGGAGCAAGTGCAGTATCAGTTTCAGCACCTCTAAGTCCTGAGCAGAGTGAAGTCAAGCGCTGAATGGAGCTGCCTCACCTTCCTGACCCGGTGCATGCCACCGTGAAGGTCAGGAGGCCCAGCGGCTGGAGAGAAAAATGCACAAATGACACAGGATGTTTTGCTCCTTGAAGAAAGGCTGCACTAACTGGGAGGTCCACCTCAACATCAAATTGTTCATCAGATGGTCAGGGTCGCTAGATGTGTGTCCTTGGGCAAGTTAACCTTCGGAGCTTCAGTCTATTTTCATCTCTCATGTGGGGGTAACATGGTAACGCCCCCCAGGGCTGTGTGCACGTTCAGGACACAAGCACACGGAGGGCTCAGGCGGCACTCGGCGTGGGATACACACCAGTAATTGTGAGGCATCCTCACCATCAGTTCCTCCTTACGAATCCACTCCGCCCCGGACTCGAAGCTGACTGAGCACCCAATCGGGGCTGATCTAGGAGTTATCCACTCTCAAATGGAAACCGCCTCTCCTCAAGGAGTCTTTTTGTTTCCTGGGGCAGGATGCCCAGCCTTTCAGAGAGCGGCCTTCCTCCTCACAGAGAACTCTGACCATTACAGAGGAAGGCTGACACCGCCTTCTCCCTCCGTGAAGCAGGTAGTACTCTTACCTTTGCCGGCCGAAGTGTAAAACGAGCTAATGTTTGGGAAAACCCTTTGCAGATTACAGAATGCTCTGAAATATGAATTATTGTGATTGCTCTCCTCCAGGGATTTCATAAACAATGCTGAAAATTAGGGACGCACGCGGCTGGTACTCACAAACCATTTATGCCTTTTTAAATGTAGAGCTATAAACTATCAGCAGATGGGTCGGATAAATCTGCCTTCAATCTGACTTAAATACGCGGAGCCCCCGCAGTGGGCGCGACCTTCCAGCAGGGACAGGCAGGATGGGCTATGACAGCACTGTGGCTCCACTGGGGCATGTGACATTGCCCTGAATTCTCCAAGGTCTCCCAAGCCTCATTTTTCTCAATTGTAAGATAAAGATAATACCACCTACCTCCCTGAGTTGTTGTGAGGAGTAAATAAGATAATGGCCACCACACCCTAGGTGCCTGGGAAACCTCCTCTTGCTGCCTCCCCACCACTCTGACATACAGGTGTTTTCCCTGTCACCTCTGGCCCCTCACTGAAACTAATTACGGTTAGAGCCCTCAGCGTCAGCTGGGCTCCAGGTAGCCTCTCCAAGGTCACTGCCACACTAGCCCAGCAGTCACTGCTGACCTGGAGGCTTCCCAAGGTCAGCTCCAGCAAGGCTAGGACTTTGCAGACCACCGCTTCTCCCTGATAAATCTCTGGGTGGGAGGTGGTGGTGGAGGGGGTGGGCTTGGGAAGACAGACTAGAAGACAGTCTGTTAAAGGCAGTGTGAACAGCCCAAATTCTTGGCCATGTCCCTCCCATGATGAGGGCCTGCCTGGACACCAGGACCCCGTGTCACCAGCCAACTCCATTTGGACAGTTTTGATACAGCCAAGTTCATGCTGCTATGATCACAGACCAGATCATTGTAACGTTGACCTCAACACTGTTGCGTTCTCAGGGCCAAGGTGTTCATAGTGATCCTCATAACAGGTAGCATTTACTGAGCACTTACTATATGCTACAAAGAGGTGTCCGGCACTCCCAACAAACGATCTCACTTAATTTCCACAGCCACCCTAAGAGAAATTTATACCACTGCCCTAGTGTTTCAGATGAGGCCACATGACAAGGAAGAGTGGGGATTGGCTTTGAACCCAGTGCCCATGGCCAGCGCAGAACCTCCTGGCGGCAGGGCACACAAGGCCTGGAGGAGGGTGACGATCACAGGGGGCTGCCCTCCAGCTTGACCCAGTCTGCACTTGACCTTCCCCATGTATTAGTGCCCTGGGGCTGCCGTGGTACCAAAGTCCCACAGGTCCCGCGCCTTCCACAACGGTAACTATTGTCTCACAGTTCCAGAGGCCAGAAATCCAAAAGCAAGGCATCAGCAGAGTTGGTTTCCCCTGAGGTCTGCAAGGGGGAGTCTGTCCTTGCCTTCCTCCTGGGTCCCAATTTCCCCTCCTTAGGACAACAGTTGTATTGGATTAAAGTCCATCCTCAGACCTTCATCTTCACTCGATCCTCTGCAAAGACCCTACGATCAAATCAAATCACCTTCACCGGTACTGGGGCGGGGGCGGTGAAGACTTACATATTTTGGGGGGGGTACACAATGAAACCCATAACACCACCCAAGCTCAACTCTACATAAGCACATGAGACGTGACCATGTTTTTCTCGCACATTCCTTCAGCCAATGGTCAGCAAATGCTTCTCCCGTGCACCACATGGCAGTGCCTACTGCAGATAAGGGGACAGACAACGCACGTGATGCCATCCTCACAGCACTCCGAGAACCTCAGCCACCGGACCCTCACAGTACCGGAGCTAAACCTTTTATCAGCCATTCCAAACGCCTCATCTCCGGGATACGTGAATGTATAGCTTTACGTACCATTCTGGGTAAATCCCAAGAGAGGCTAACCGGAAACATGTATTAATATTTGATTAACTGTATTTGCTTGTGCACATTGTGCATTCTCCGATTCATCCATGGCTTTGCTAAGTGGCTGGTGATTTCTTCAGTCTGCCTGTGTGTTTTTTTCCCCCTGCATTTACTGGTGGGCTCTCACCCTGGGCCTCCCACACCAAACCCGGCACTGAGGCTGGTTTATCCAAGGTGCATCGCTTATTAGCTGGAAGAGCGATTAGCCTGTGCTCTGTTTAATTAAGCTTCACTTAATGGGAAAACTTTTTTTAATGGGTTTACTGTCACCTCATCAGTTATTTAAGGCAGTTCATTTCACAGCAAGGGGGGAAAAAAAAGAACGGAAAAAAAAAATTTTCATTTGCTGTAACTGGATTGGTGGGAGAGAAAGCCTGCCTGTCTAGAAGGTTCCTAATTGCCACTGTGATCCCAAGCAGCTTCTCTATTTAGTCCCAGGCTTCTTATTGAAACGCTAATCACGGTGAGGTCTCACCTCTTGATGAATGATTTTGTAAAAATGTGATATTCCTCAGCTTAGCTGGGAGTGTCTGCATGCAAGTGTAATGCCACTCAGGCTGAATGGGAAGATAACTAATGCCCTTAATTTTGCAAAGAGAGCTCTGATTTGGTACATACAGTGCAGATCGGGGGAAATCAGAGAAAATTAATTTCCTTCTTTGCATAGACACCACTTTTCTTCAGCTGTTTTTGCTGGGTGCTTAGAGAACGCTTGGCACCTGTACTTGAGCTGCTTCCTTGTCACCAGGGGTCAAATTTAGGTTATACCAATTTTATCCAATGTCAGAAGTTGGGAGAACTAAAAATTCTCTGATTCTGGTTTTATTTGATTTCCCTCACAAGACTAGAGAGTAAGTATCATTCATGCTCTAGGTCAAAGTCTAACATATATATGCAATGCAATATTTTTTTTTCTTTTTTTTTTTTTTAACTTTAGAGAGAGGGGAAGGGAAGGAGAAGGACAGGGAGAGAAACACCAATGTGTGGTTGCCTCTCATGTGTCCCCAACATGTACAACCCAGGCATGTGCCCTGACTGGGAACCAGCAGTCTTAGGCGCTCTGCTGGTTCTAAAAGTGCGAAGGACTTAACACATCCAGGTGGAAAATACCTGAAACAGCATCCATTTATTTTGCCTGACAGACACCCAGATTATGGAGATTTGGCTATTTCTGCATGGTCAGCTGACTTGCTACCGACTTCCCGTCTTTGCATGCAGCAGTGCAAATAAGAATACAAGCATTTTCTTCACCTGTATTGGCCAAAGAGTAAAAGTGACTGATTCATTAAAAGTATTATTTATTATGTGTGTGTGTGTGGGGTCCACCATCCACCTGCATTTCCTACCACACCCTCTTTCTCGGTCCATCTCAAATTCCTATGGTGACCTCAACACGGGATCTGACTTCCTGTCCTTGGTGTTTATTCCTGCTGTTCCGCTGTTCCCTCTGCCTGGATTGCTGTTCCTACCCTTGAGCATTGGATTCACTCATTACTTAAGATCTAATTCAGGTCGATCGTGTAAGTCTTCCCTGAGACACCCATGCGCACTGCCTGATGGGAGCCTGCTCTCAGCTCAGTTCTCAGTTCCTTGATGCTGCTGTCCAGCACCTTACAATCTCCTGGGCTGCCTCCCAACCTGCCACCAACACCCTTAGACTCTCAGTGGCTTGAGGACCACGACAGCACCCCCTTCTTAGTGCCTCTGTTTAGCCCAGCAGCAGGTTCCCGGCTCACGCCGAAGGAGTGTTTGGTGAATGCATTTTATTAGTATTCGTGTGTGACTGAGTGAGTGCGTGTGTGAACAAATACCCATGAGTGCTTCCTTCTGAAAAGACCTTGAAAGGTGCCTACTAATCTAGCCTGGTACCTGCTCCTGATACAAATGATCCCTACTCCAGGGCTTCAGTATTGGTTGTTTCCTGAGAACCAGTGGGAACTCAGAGGATGAAAGAGAACATTATTCCTAATTCCTCAATCAATTAGCACTCTGGATAAGCCTTTCATCTTTAGGCCTTTTACATGGTAGGTCACCTGTCAATATTCTGGGGCCTATCAGACCTTCTCCAGAGAAATCAAACAGCCTTCCCTGGTTTTCTCTGAACTTAGCTCCATGGATGTTAAAAAGTTCTTAAATTGTCCACTTGACCCTAAATGTGATTTCTCCTGCCCATTAATGTTGCTTCTGTGGGGACTAGGGGAAGCATTCTGAGTTCACATAAAAGACAGTCAGAGACAAAATGATTTGGGGGCTCAGGATGAAATTAACTTGAAGCCTGGAGTTGAAATCCAGTTCTTTACTTTAACAGATGAGTTTCTACTTTGTCAGGTGAAATATAGGGCTTCCATTCAGACCTGAATTTCAGAGAGACAATAAATAATTCTTTCAGGATAAGTATGTCTTCCAAAATTGTATGGGGCATGCTTATACTAAAAACACGTGTTTATCTGAAGTTCAAATGTATTCCTTGTATTTTATTTTCTCAATCTAGCACCCCTACCTCCTACTAATATTAATGATCTGCTCCTACTGATTTCATAGTCATGAGAGGGCTTTTAAGATCAGGTGTGCTTTCTGAGTCCCAAAGCAGTATGTCTTCCTCACCCTTACAATTAGGAGTGGCAACTTTTCTACTCTAACAAGTAGGTGAACAACTTGCTAACAAGTTGGCAAGTTGGCAAGTTGGTGATGATTATTTGTAGAAATCTGCACTCTCTTAGCGAAATAAGACTTGGTTTAACATGGAACACAGCTCAAAAGCAATGAGCTTTGGCAAGGCACCTTTACTGAAAGTAACTGTGGCGTAGTTTTTGTCAATGCTGCATACCACAAGGCTGATTGTAAATGCCAGGTGAGGTTCGAGGCCAGGTCCTCTGTAAAATAGAAATTCCTGTAGGCCTTTATCGTGCAGGACCCTGAGCAGGTAACAAAGGAACTCTTTTTGAGGATAAGCAAAGATAGAATAAGGAAAACAATGAACTCTGACACTATTTAGACAGTATATAGGGTGTCTACTGGTCTCCCATATAAACTTTCCATTCTCCATGTTCACTAATGAAGTGGTTTAAAATCCTACAGACAGCTACAAGTGAAAGAATTATCACTATGATGTAATCTCATTTTCTCCTTTTTATCATGCTTTCTTGTTCCAAGATGGCTTCCTTGAAAAAAATTCACATTTTCATATTAAGGTCTTTATTACTCATTCCATGAAAAGGTATCTTTTCTCATCTACCTGCTGAAAGTTCAATCTCAGAGACAAGTTTCTGATTTGAAATGAATTGAAAGAGACCTTGCTTCTTTTCAAATATGCTCAATAAAACATCCCCTTGGTTTTCTTTCTTTCCCTCCCTCCCTCCCTCCCTCCCTTCCTCCCTTCCTCCCTTCCTCCCTTCCTCCCTTCCTCCCTTCCTCCCTTCCTTCCTTCCTTCCGGAACATTTGCTCTGACTTTTGCTTTGGGTGACATCAGCATTTCACTCCTGAGTTTTGTCAGAGTGAAACCTTCATACCTCCTCACGTCAAGGAACATGACATGAGGTAGGGCAAGGTGGTTAGAAAATCATATACTTTACAGAGTGGTCCCCCTATTGCTTTGAGCACCCACCTGGCCTCATGCATACCTATCACAGTATGATTGACCATATTCTCTATGCTGTAATCTACAGCTCTGTGACCATTCTGCAACTGGTAGTTTATGCTGCCTAATCCTGGTTTCTGGAATTTGGACCATTTTTTAAAAATCTTCACCTGAAAACTACTTTATCCCATTGCTTTTTAAAGAGAGGAGAGGGGTGAGGAAGAGAAACATCGATTGGGTGCCTTCACACATATGCCCTGACTGGGAATCGAACCTGCGACCTTTTGGTGTATGAGATGACGTTCCAGCTAGCTGAGCCAGGGCAGAAGCTTAGATCTTACAATGCCTAGGTTTGGAAGAGATGGATGATGGAGACTGAGACCTTAGGGAAGGAAGTCTCAAGCCTAGAGTAGCCAATGCCATGGCTGGATTCAGAAGCAGAAACAGATTCCTAACCAGGAGTCTAAGCCACATGTCTGTGGCCCTGAGGGAAGCTATCCTTGTGATGCAAGAGTGGGCATTTCTGTCACGGACATGTGCCAGGATACCAGGAAGTTCTGGATGGTAAGCTCATAATGTGCAGAACATAATGTTCTGCCGTTCCTTCTCTCTCTGCTCCTTGCTTAGGTGGGGCAGCTGTGGTCCACAGGGGTTTTCCTCTGTGGAGGAATGCCAGAGAGTGAGAGTGCTTTCTCCCTCCCCAGGGGTGCCACGGACCGCACATTAGCCCTTCCAGGAAAATTGTTTTTGGAAAGAGGTACTTGGTGAATGGACATAAGACCCCTGAGAGCAGAAGCAAAGTCCATCACAGCTGCACAGGCTCTTCCTAGACTGATGCCTACACGGAGAACAGCCGGACATGGTCACTCTGGTGCTCTATGAACGGATGTTAAAGTTTCACATACTTCTGTTTATGTGACTAACACACGAACAAGAGCTAGCTGGTGTCACTTCCTTTTCACTTGCTGTTGAAAGCAGGACTGGCTCTCCTCTGCAGGGTAGGTTCTGAGCGGGCCGCAGTGTGAGCTGCCATGGGTAACAGTGCTTCCTGTCGGAGAATAATTCTGGGCCTGACTCTCCCTGCCCTTGGAGGGATATTGATTTGTGGGGCTTGCCGTGACCATCGCGTAACTCCTTTCACCAGCGCATACCTAACCTTTCCAACAATCGTTAGCGCGTGAGATCTCACAGCTGTTGCGTGGTGGGCTGGTTCCATTTGTGAGAAGATGTTTATTCTCTTGCGGCCTTCCTATCGATCCCTGCGACGCTTGCGTTTTTCTACTCATCAGCACCTTCGGAGGCTGAGGCGGTGAAGGACATGGAGCGAAACGTTGTTCTAATGTGGGAAATGTTCTGAGGGAGAGGGTTGGAAAAGCATGATTCCCTCATTCATTCAAGGACTGTCTGGGCAGGCGAGCGAACACCTGGGGAAGGGTCGGTGCGATGCCTCTAAGGAAACATTAAAGGAGCTGGTGATGTTTGAAGTGCTGGATGCAAGACCCTCGGGTGAAATGCACAGCTTTCTGAAAATTCCAGCAACCGGTGAGTTCCTTGAGGCAAAGAACATGTGCTAAATTCATAGCATTTAACTCTCGCGGAAGTGCTAGTCTCCACAAATTCTTCAATGGCCGCAAAGGGGAATAACATCTCGCTGAGTTCTGCGCATCCCCAAAAAGAGAAATTAGAACCTTCCCGGGAGAGGTTGGACGTGAGAGGTGGAGCGGCGCCAGCTTGCGAAGGCGCTTAAATCCCTCTTCCGGCACTAATAACACACTGGAACTAAACTGAATGCCCTGCAAGTGAAGTGCCCCGTTCCCCTCTCTGGACGATGGAGACAATGGTACAGACGTCCTGAGGACACTGCAGCGAAAGGGGTTCCAAAGAATGGAATGTACAGGGATCACCCAGCCTCAGCCTGCGGTGGCAGGCACCCAGGTACCAGCCCCCACGCGCTGAGCTGTATCAGCGGGGGCTGAATGGACAAGCAGAGGCTGGTCTCCTGGGAATCAGCCCGTCAGGAAAGCCCATGCCATCTCCTGTGACAAGCACCTCGTTTATCCGTGCACCCCTGACTGGTTCATTCTTCTCCTATATCATGGCCTCTGGTTTGTATCCTTAGTGCATCTGAGCCCAAGTATATTTTTCACAGCTCTCCTGCTGGGAATCAGCCGTGTCCGCTTCCCCCCACCACACTATTCTCTCTCCAAGGAGCTACCCTGGAGTGGGTGTCTATACCCGTCAGTGCCACAGTCCCTTTGCATGGTGGGGAGGGGGGCAATGAAAGAATGCCCACGGGCATGAAAGGAACTCATCTGCAGCATCTGGCCAATTTTATACCCGTATAAAAAAGAGTAAAATTACATCTTTCTGTAATAATAAGAGCTCATTTACATTTATCTACAACCCACACCCCTAAAGGTTGAAAGCCAAAACTTTACAAATGACCCAAAGAAACACGCGTTGCTCCTGTCAGCATCGCATCCTCCTCCTCCTCACCTGGGAGGCCCACACGATGCTTTTAAAAAGAAAGGGCTTCCCAATCCATTATCTCATTCAACCCTCGAGTTAACTTGGGAGCGGGGAAGCTGGAGCACCCTTCATCCCTTTCTTCAGAAAAGAGACTCCAGCGGGGAAGTGAGCTGTCCGCTGTTGGTGAGCATGGGGCCCTCCCTAGCCCAGGAGATTAGGGGTGTCGACGCAGGAATTTACTGACCCGGCACTGGACTGAGGTAGCAAGTCTGTTAGGTATTAAGGTCGCAGAAGGGGCTGCATTTCCCCCTTTATTTATTTTTCAGAGCAACTGAACAGCTTTGTGAAAGAACAGTTTTGCTGACTATTTGCTGTGGGGTGTGGGACCACTCGGGTCAGCCGCTCGCGGACTGTTACATCTCTCCATCCTGTAATTTTTTAAGGACACTGCGGCTCGCGTTTGGAGAGCCACCACCTTATTCAGTCCTTCACTTCACAAACAGGGAAACTGAGGTCTAGATTGCTCGACACGATGCTGTGAGTTCATTGCCTTTCTTTGGATGGCGAGTACCATGTTCTTTGTACACCTTCATTAACTGAACAGAGGTTTTATGCGCCGGTGAGGATGTTTTTGTGCCTAAGACCAACGTGACCTTATAGAACCTTTTTTCAGTGACCAGAATGACCATTGAGCACTTGAAATGGGACTAGCCCAGAGAGGAAGTAAATTTTCCATTTTATATCATTGTAATTAATTAAAAAACAAAAAGCTGC
The DNA here is from genome assembly GCA_004026585.1 of Noctilio leporinus. Lineage (NCBI taxonomy): Eukaryota > Metazoa > Chordata > Mammalia > Chiroptera > Noctilionidae > Noctilio > Noctilio leporinus. The sequence goes on along the minus strand of PVIW01004568.1, from coordinate 69,680 downwards.
ATGGGTCTAGGTTGCCACCATCTTGGATAGTGTGACTGTAGAGGAGTGGTCAGGCTTGAGTGTAGAACCATCTGGAGAAGTCAAAAAATGCTGACTCCTGGTTTTCGCTGATTTTAATTGGCATAGAGCAAGGCTTGGACAAAGGGATCTTTAAGACTCTCTAGTTAATTCTAACATACAGGCAAGTTCCAGAAACACTGCTCTAATTTGTAAGCTCTGAGAGAGAGGCCATATCGGCTTTATTGATCACTGTGCTGACTGGCAAGGAATTCCATGAGGGGTTAGCCATGTTCCCAAATCTTAGAGAACTAAAGATATTCTGGGGAAGAGGGAGGGCCCTTATTAAATTTTATAAAATGACAATGTGATCCCAAAAAGTAGAACTGGTCACTTCTACCTGAAGGAGACAGATGGCGAGAGGGTGTCTTTGTGATGATAATTCTAGTCATGAATTATAAATAAGGTATATATTTTGTTTTCCCAAAAATGCATTTGATGCAGTAGATGTTTCAGCCAGACAAGTCAAAACTCACATCTGTAATTCACAATAGGATTAACCTGGGGTTGTGGAAAATCTAATTAAGTGAACCATATTATCTAAGACTCCCAAAAGACACTTAGCATTGCCTTTGAATGTCCTGCCTGCCTGCAAAAGTTCTACATCTGCTTCAGAAAATGCCCAAGCCCAAGGCACGAGACTAGTTTGCTGTACCCCATTACTTTTCTTTTACGCTTAACTTTAAAAAAAGAAAGACCCTTCCTTTCGATAAATGACATTAATACCTTCAGAAGAAAAAAGGGCTCATGGATATAGACAACAACGTGGTGATTGCTGGGAGAGGGGGTCTAAGGGGACTAAATGGCAACGGAAAAAATACAATAAAGACTCAATTGTAAAGAAAAGAATTAGGCTTCAGAGATGGGATTATTTGAAACCACAATGAGATCATCATGAAGCTATTGTTAGTACGTTCTTTGTGGGGGCCTTCGGTGGTCTGTGAGCGATATCAATAAAAAAGTTCATTTAAAAATGTGACAGAGTTTAGCATCCTTTCATGTGTCTGTGGGCCCTCTGTATGTGCCCCTCGGAGAGGTGTCTGTTCAGGTCTTTTGCCCATTTTTAAATTGGATTGTTTGTCTTCCTGGTGTTGAGTCGTGTAAGTTCTTTATATATTTTGGAGATCAACCTGTTATCTGAGGTATAATTGGCAAATGTATCTTCCCAAATGGTTGGTTCCCTTTTCATTTTGATGATGTTTTCTTTAGCCAAGCAGAAGCTTTTTAGTTTGATGTAGTCCCACTTGTTTATTTCTTCCTTTATTTCCCTTGCCCTATGAGATAGTATATCCTAGTGAAAATATTGCTACGTGGGATATCTGAAATTTTACTGCCTGTGCTTTTCTCTAGAACTTTTATGGTATCATGGCTTACATTTAGGTCTTATCCATCTTGAGTTTATTCTGGTGTACGGTATAAGTTGGTGGTCTACTTTCAATTTTTCTCATGTACCTGTCCAGTTCTCCCAACACCATTTATTGAAGAGGCTATTTTTACTCCATTTTATGCTCCTTTCCCCTTTGCCAAATATTATTTGGCCATAGAGACCTGAATTTATTCCTGGGTTCTCTATTCTGTTCCATTGATCTATATGTCTGTTCTTTTGCCAGTACCAGACTGTTTTAATTACAGTGGCCTTGTAGTGTAGTTTGATATTAGATATTGTGATCCCTCTTACTTTGTTCTTTCTCAAGAGTGCTGAGGCTATTTGGGGTTGTTTTTTGTTCCATACACATTTTTGAAATATTTAATCTAAATTTGTGAAGTGTGTTATAGGTATTTTAATAGAGATTACATTGAATCTATAGATTGTTCTGGGTAGCATGCAACATCACTAGCCATCCGAGAGATGCAAATTAAAACCACAATAAAATACCACCTCACACCTGTCAGAATGGCAATCATCAACAAATCAACAAACAACAGGTGCTGGTGAGGATGTGGAGAAAAGGGAACCCCAGTGCACTGTTGGTGGGAATGCAGACAGTTTTCCACTGTGGAAAACAGTGTGGAATTTCCTCAAAAAACTAAAAATGGAACTGCCTTTTTTTGAGCTAGTAATTCCACTGCAGGGACTATATCCTAAGACTCTCAAAACACTATAGTTCAAAAGAGCCTATGCACCCCTATGTTCATAGCAACATTATTTACAATAGCCAAGTGCTGGAAACAGCCTAAGTGCCCATCAGTAGATGAGTAGATCAAAAAACTATACTACAGTTACACAACGGACTACTACATAGAAGAAAGGAGGGACTCCTACCTTTTATGACAGCATGGATGGAACTGGAGAGTATTATGCTAAGTGAAATAAGCCAGGTGGTGAAAGACAAATACCATATGATCTTACTTAGTACAGAACTAATGACCAAAACAAATTAACATGCAAAATAGAACCAGAGGAATGGAAACAAGGAACAGACTGACTGACAGTGACCAGAAGGAGGGGGGAGGGGGAGAAGGAAGGAAGGAAAGAAAGGAAAGGGTCTAGTCAAGGAATAGGTATGAATGACGCATGGACATGGACAACAGGGTGGGGATTAACTGTGGGAGTGGAGGTGGTGGATGGGGCAGTGGAGGACAATGGGGGAAAATTGGAACAACTGTAAAAGAACAACAGTAACATACAAAATAAAATAAAATAAAGTGACAGTTTAGTTTACTCTTAGCAAAGGGATCTCTGGAAGAGCCCACCCACAGTCTGGTAGAAATCAAGCTTCCAATTAATTGGCAGCAGCTGGACTTTCTGCATTACTTTTGTTCAGTGGCTGATTAAGCTGGACAGATGTGTGGGGGCCACACTGGATTGGGGTCACGGGCTGGACTTCTCAGGAATTCGAAAGGCACTCGGCAGTGGTGGATGATTTGAGACACTTTCTGCCCTCATGTCGGTAATTATTTTTTAAAGAAACGAAAACAAAACATCAAGCCCTTGTCAGTTATTAAGGCCACATTGAGATAATTCCTCTTTTTATGTTTATACTTAAAAAAAAAACAGACTTTGTGGAAAGTGGTTCTCCGCAGGATGTCAGATTATTTTCCCAGTTCCAGTCTCCCCACTGACAATGTTTAAAGAGAGCTCTCAGGTCCTTATTTATGGATGTCTTTTCCCTTGTAGAGCCTGAGCTGGTTGTTTCCATAGAAATAGTTTGAAGGAAAGAATGGCTTTAAAACAGGATTTTTTCCGGGGGGTGGGTGGAGATGCTACATAAAGTATCTTTCATTGTTGATGCTTTTTCCTTCCCCTCCTTTTCTCCTCTATAAAATGTGTTTAGGTTCAGTCTGTCTTTTATTTTGTACAAGTTATTTATCATCTCTGTATCTCAATTTTCTCATTTATTTACTGAAGAGGGACAAATCGTGGAAGGACCTTAGGTTTTTATCCAGCCTTGAGGTGCTAACATTGAATAATGTGACAGAATGTCCAAGCTTGAACTAGAAATTATATACCTCCTCTTGGCAGAATGTGGGAACCTAACTCTGCTCTGACCTTTTCATTTGAGTGTTTGTCCCTTGGCTGCATAAGCTTAACGTGTTTAAAACCAAACTCATGCTCTTAATCCCCAAACAAGCCCCTCTTCCTTTTGAGGCCCAGAACAGCACCCCTGTGTTCTCCTGGGACGGCAGCCTCATCCTCCGTCCACCCAATCTGCCTGGTTCCCAGGGCCCTCCGCATCTGCATGGTGCCTGGAATGGCCCGTTTCTCCACTGAGGCTTGTTTTCCTGGCTCAGAACCTCTCACCTGAGCAACTGCAGTCACTCCAGGAGTTTCCCTTGACCATATGCCACCCCCACCCCTGATAGAATGCTCTACTTCTGTGTTGTTGTCTGTGGTAGTCAGCACCCCATGTGTGGCTACTGAGTGAGCTCCTGACGCATGGCCAGTCCAAACAGAGGTGCACCTTAAGGTTAGGAGACACAGCAGCTTTTCGAGGCTCAAGACAAACTATCTCATAATTTATAGACTGATAACAGTGAAATTATATGATCTGGGCTATAATGGGATATGGGAGATATATATATGAATGATATATATTTTATTCATTATTTTTAGGGCAAAGGAAGGGAGGGAGGAAGAAAGGCAACCAATGTATGGTTGCCTTTCACCTGCCTCCAGCTGGGGATCTGGCTGAAGACCTGGCTTGCAACCTGGGTATGTGCCCTGACTGGGAATCAAACCAACAACCTTTGGGTTTGCAGGCCGGTGCTCAAACCACTGAGCCACACCAGTCAGGGAAGTATATATTTAAATTTAAAAAAAAATGTAGCATCTAGAAAATTTTAAATCATCCATGTGACTCATATTATATGTCTATTGGATAACACTGGTCTACTTTTCTCATCCCCCCCACCCCCCGCCCCAACTATTTATACCATTGCATTTAGCAATAATTCCTGTTACAATGTTAATTTGTGTATCTCATCTCAATGGATAGCCTCCTGGAGTCCTTGGGAAGGCTTACTACACGTTGCATGTTGTATCACGTATTGTATGTATATTGCATGTTGTATCATTATATCTAGGGCTTATAGTATATCTATTTTTATATCCACGTTGAAGGAGCAAAACCCCCTATTAATCCTCTGGATCACCTCCTGTGTGTAAGGTCCAGTCAAAGGCTATATGAAGTTTCCTCCTTGCATTGTAGCTCTCCTTCTTCAAGACCGGTCCTAGTGTCTTTCCCATTGGTAACAAGGCAGCCTGGGGCCTCAGGGAGGCTGAGTCATACACCCAGTGAGTAGTAACCCTTCAGCTCTAAGTCTGGTAAGTCCATCTGACTCCAGAGCCCGTGCGCCAACCACTTTGTCAGAACTGCCATGTCTCGCGGCAGTTTCTCCCATACACCTCTGATTGCTTGGACCCCATCAGTCTCTTGGCCAGAGTCCTGCATGGATTCCCGTTGCTCATGAGAGGAAGTCCTGACCCCTGAGGCTGGGGTTCAAGACCTGTCACATCAGCGGGGCTCTGCACTGCCTAGACGCATAGGGCGGACACCACTGCCATCCCATCTGATGTGAGTGGGGCCCCCTGCAGTTGTTCACGGAGTGGTCCTCCCAGCTGGGACCCAGGCCGCCTATCAATAAACAAGGCAAACACCTTTACCCACGGAGGCTGCTCTCACTCAGCCCAGCACAGACTCACAGGCCCTGCAGACATGAAGACGATTGCTAAGCTGTGGCCAGCTTCCTCTTTTATAGGAGAAACAGTCCCCGGGGAAGAAGTGTTTCTTCTGTGGTTACACAGCTGTTCCATGGCAGAACCTTCACAAGGACACAAGGGTCTTGACTTCTGTTGTAAAGACCTCCCTATCGCCCCAGTGTTTCTTGGAAGTTCCGAGAAGAAAAAGGCATTTTTCTATATCTGAACAAATGATCTCCACAGCTACAATCCTCACCCTTGACCAAAAGAACCACCTAACTCTTTGCTCTTGATTATTGTAGCTCACCGGTTTTGCTGTTTGATGATAAAAGGAGGCACTTGAGTGGGGTCCTGTCCAGGGAGGGTGATTGTCATTCGGTGCATAGGACATTGCAAATGACATAGAAATTCAGGAACAGAAGCTTCGTGGGGCTGGAGGGCAGTCCTTGATGGCCAAGATCTTCAGAGAGCAGGCCATGCCTTTCACCACTTACACGGCTCAGGGACAGAGGCTTGCTTGTTTCTGCTTGGTTTCTAAGTGACTTGCTCATGACTTTGATTTTCCTGAATCACTGGCTCTAGGATGTAACTTTGTCACCACTCAGTTCCTCCAGGTGCCTCCTGACTTTCCCTCACTAACTGGCTAAAGCTTCCTAGTTTTTAAATTCAAGTTCTTTTTTTTTTTTTTTTTTTTTTAGTTTTATTTTTATTGTATTATTTTTATTACCACTTAGTTCCCTTATACCTGCCTCCCCACCCTGCAGTCACCACATGGTTGTCCATTCCTGTAAGTCCTTTTTCCCTTTTGCTCAGTTCCTCCACCCCCAAGTTTTCAGTTGGCTCACCCAGCTTATCATTTTGAGCCAGGTTACACAGGTTGAAACAAGACAGTGGTCCACTAAAAGCTTGGTTATCATTGGACTAGATGTTGCAGATTGCGGATGCAGTCATTTATTTGGAAAAGGCTGGGGCAGAACTAGAGTAACAGGGTACAAATTCACCTGCAGAGCTGGTCACTGATTCCTTTTTTGTACATGGACCGGTTTGCGTTGGTCGCATCATACCATCATTCATTTGCATAGACAACTGTCTCTTTATTACGTGAGCAGAATCTACAGATCAGAGATTCATGGTGGCCATGCATCCCCAAGACCCAACCCAGGCCTGGCTCTGTGGAAAGTTATCGCTGAATGGAGATACAGGCAGATAAAGAACACTTTACAGATAGTTTCTACACTGAGACAAAGGGAAATGTATATCTAGGCTTTGCTACCATGAATGATGATTCACTATGTTGAGCATCTGTTTTTCATTGCCATTTTTGCCCAGTTTTCCCATAGGTAATTTAGCTTGTGCAGAAGAAATGCTGAAACTAAAAGCTTTCTCGTTCCACCCATTCATAGTGTTCATTCATAGCCTGAGATGGCACTGCTGACAAAACTGCTTCCTGTGTGTGCTGATCCATGTTATTCATCTTAATGATTAACACTTAAAAATACTATAGTGAGAAGAATACTACTTTAAGGATTGAGTAAAGCACAAATGATAAATTTGTTGTTATCCACATTGTATTTAACGATCTTATCTTTAGAAGATGACTTAATTACCTGAAGAGATAAATAATTAACCATGGAATGATTTTATATGTTTGGGGTCTGCAGACTTCAATGGGACCCTGATGATACTTTGTGGCCATGAGTGACTGAGAATGACAGTCACATCCTAACAAAGATGATATTAAGCACAAATTCAGTTTCGGAGTTGAGATGATCCTTGGAGATGGAGCACGTGGTCTCTTTGTACTAAAGATGAAGAGCATGGACTCCCGGAGTGTGGGAGCCAGGCAAAGCCAATGCACGGGTTTCATAGCCACGTACACTTAAGTTTGAGTTGCATCCTTTGCAGTGATGCAGGGTATATCCGTGGGTGATTTGCTCAATTACTCAGTGATAGTCTCCTCCTAGGTAAAACATGGGTGATACTTAGAGTTGTGAACATACAACAAAAGGCTACGTACTCAGCCCTGAGTAGACTGCCCAGCACTAGAAAAATGAAACACCGGGTCAAGGATAATCTTTACTATCATGACCTGATTTTATGTAGCCCGTAAGTGACAGAACCAGGATTTGGAGCCAGGTGGGCCAACACCAGGCAGTGAGTGAGTGAATTTCACACCTCCAGTGCTGACCCCCGGGGGGGCTCTCCATTTCCCCAGGAGCAGAGAATCAGACTTACATGGGAGCATGTTTGAAATTCCCACCCACCCTTGGAGAGTGTGGTGGTCACGGATAGGGGACCCCATTGGCCACTTACTTGAACCCTGGAATCTGGTATCAGAGAAAGCAGCAACAAGTACAAGGACCCTTTTGGCGTCTCTGCTGTGTTTTTGGCACCTGAGCACAAGTGATTACTACCCGAAACGTCTGCTTTGTTCCAAGTGTAGAAATCAGAGAATCAGAAATGTGATTCAGGGGGTCTTTGAATACTTGCTCTTCCATTCTCTGTGATTTCCACAGACATGGCATAATTCCTGTGATTTGATTTGAAACCAGAGACCAGCTCAGTGCTGGGGTGATGAGATCTGAACGGGGAAGAAACTATGCTTGAATTAATTTGCATAATAGAACCCGATTGGTTACAAAGCCGAGTTTGTTGAAGTGGAGACGGGAGCCCCTCCGCTCCCCCAACCACGGGACCCTGCACAGGCAGAATGGATTTTCGAGCTCTGCTGTGGGCCTCCGTAATATTCTTAATGTAATGATAACGTGCCTTAAACTGTAAATTAGCTCACTGGAAATGAAAGAACAGGTCAGCCTGCCTGATCCTTCCAGCTCTGTGGGGAGGAGAAAGCTGTAAAACCCAAGCTGCTTGCTCTCTGCTAAGTGCTTTCGTCTTTCTTTCTTGGTCCGATAACAATTTCTAGCAGGAGTCCAAATATACTTAAACACCCATATAGGTCATTTTCTTTTACAGAGACAAAAGCAGGCACAGCCGGAGTCTTACGCTCAAGGCACAGAGGCTCATGACAGGTTCTCTGCTCTCAAGATAGAAGGGCGAGCCTTCTACTTAGAGCTGGTGGTTTTGCAAATCCATTTTTCTGTCCTGTTATTACACCCGCAACTTGCAACAACATTTATTTTTCCTTCCAAGCAATACACTCCAATCATAAAATAAAGTCCTCCTATATGTTTCAGTGGAAGCCCAATGCTTAGACGTCTTGGCATACTGTTGGAACGTGCTTTAATGGGAGGATCAGTCAAGAACTGCCCTGGGGGTCTTTAATAAAACCAGTTAGAGTGTTGATGTATTTCCCTAATTATTACCAACATCAAGATCTTCTTAGGAGGGAGGTCTCCTATTAATTTTCATGCATGATTCCTGCACATTCGACATTTAACTACATCAATCAGATTTGTAGATTTTAGAAGCATTCCTTAAAAGTCTCTCCAAACAATCATTTTTAACCCATATATTTCAAGATTCTGAAATGGGTTTAAAAATGAATAGCAAAGATTAACTTGCCTTGAAAGGTCTGTTTAAGGACCTGGTTGTACCGTGACAGTGTTGCAACAGACTAATGTAAGTGCCTTCTCTTCATCTTCCCTTTGGTCAATGCTATAAAATACTGTATTTTCTGTTTCTGGTTTGCTGTTAATATTTTAGTCACAGTCTTAGTCCTATCTGCTCAGCCCTGCCCCATCGCTGATGTCACCAAAAATGTTGTTTTCCTCTTAAGCCCGTTCTGTGTGTATGGAAATGTGTGTCTCTATTTGATATGCAGCCTTCTCTCATTACGATGGGTTAGCATAGGGGAGGGATGCAGGGCTTAGAACCAACTGTCCTGGGTTCGTATCCCAGTTTTTCCACCTGCTGGCTCTGTAACCACAGGTAAGTTCCTTACTGTTACTGTTCAGACGGAGAGAATATTACTCTGTAGGGTTGCTGTGAAAATTCAATGACTCCACTCATTGAAAGCATTTAGAAGAGTGTTAGGCAGATAATAATGAACATATATTATTATCATTTTCATCATGGCCCTATTATTAATAGACATCAAGTCCTAGTATTGGTTTACTTCAAGTGGCTTCTACATTACTGATGTTATCACAATGTCCGTGTCATTTCCTTGTGAACTGCAAACAAATGGCAAGAGTTGGTATTAATCACTAGTCAAGAATACAGAGTCCAGAGCCAGATGTCATGGGTTCAAATTCTAGCACTGCTATTTATAAGAGTAACTTTGCCTAAGTTGCTAAATTTATCTGGACCTCAGTTTCCTCATCCTTTAAAATAAGAATACTCATAGTATCTATTCATAGTTGATTATAGAAATTAGATGAGTTACCATTTGTAGTTTTTAGAGCAATGGCTATAAAAAATTTTGCTACGTAAATTTCTCATTCTGAAACTGAATACATTTTAAAAATCATGTCTTAAAATTAATCTTACAAATACCCAAGATTGATCATTAAAATTGCTTTCTATAACACATGGTCACGTAAGCATTTGCAAATAATGGGCCTGGTGAATTACTTTTAAAAGCATGTTGGGTTCGCTGGTATTTCCAACAGAAGGAAATAGATAAATTTCATCTTTCCAACAAAGGGTTTATTACTTATTGGTCACGTGGAAGCTCTTAAGTTCATTAGTATCAGGATAGAATGTTTTTTACCAAGGAAACGAATAAAAGTTGTCATCTAGTTGCAACACTTTTAGTGTCAGGAATAATTGTGCTTTGCAGCAAAATGGCAGCCACAGAAAGAGGTGCAGAAATATCAACTTTAATTAAACCCTTTCTTTCAAAGGCACTTCACAGATTACATGTAAAGATAACGTATCACTGTGTGGAAGAACACTTAATACTTGTCATGGTGCAAAACGGCAGGGACCTTGCTGCACCACATGTTCTGTTCTTTCCGCTTCTCCTTGGGATTCTACAGTGGCAATACCAAATTTGAACTTGAAGTAGGTGGTTCAAATCATACGTCAACCTGTTATGAATGGCTTGCTCTGAAGAGCTCACTCACTGGACATATGATCACAAATAAACTATAATCTCACCACTGAGATACATTTAGTCAAGGAAGGAGACAGTGTATTAATCATAAAAAATACCCGTAAGAAGCTCTTACGGGAGCTCCAGCCATGACGGGAAACTGGAAGCCCCTTGGAGAAAATGATGCACAGTGGCTTCACTTTAGAGAGAATGAGGCAGAGCCACAAAAAGTCTCGGGGACAAGCTGGTGGCAGATTCTCAGCTATCCTCCCAGCTTCTAGACTTAGCCCCAGGGAGCTTCCTGTTGCTTCACACGGCCTCATTTTAGGATTTAGGGTGTAACTCTCCTGAGCCCCTCTGTATTTTTTGCACATAGCCAGTTTGACTTGCAAGGAATAGCATTTGGTACAAGGAAGAGCATTTGATATATTACTAATGCCAGAGTTGGAGGGCAAAGCTGTTAAATGATGACACCGCCTTTTTAATCTTTCTCTTCCACACAGCCCTTGAGTACCGTCCCAAAGTGTCTGTCACAGTAAATATTAAAGTCCCTATACCTTGAAATGAGACTCACAATCTATCACAGAGTGGCACTGGAGGCGGTGACGGACACCTGAAATTGATGGCACATCTAGGCCTCCCCAAATACCATGTTGCTTGCTATACCAGAAAGCAGCAGAAAAGCTTGGGTTGGTGAAGTTAAAGGCTGTTAGAAGGAAAAAGTGTCTGCCCCAACAAGTTAGAAGTTCACCAACTCCCTTAGTTTCTAGACTACTCAGGCCAGATGGCTGTATCTCCATGTAACTCATCCCTCAACTCCTTGCAGTGAAAGCACCTCTCCACCCCGTCCTGGGCATCTTCTCCTGCAAGTTAAGAGCACCTCCTTCTCCTGAGGGGAACTGGCAGTCTAGGGAGAGAGGAAGCGACCCAATGTGTGCCCAGTCCCCACTGTGTCCAGCCCTGTATGGGGGCAGGAATGCTCGTCATGCCCACTTTCAGATGGAAGCATGCAGGCTCAGCGTACTGGATGATGTGCCTAAGGCTACCCAGATGGTGACCCAGAGAAATGGTATTCCAATCCAGTTTCCCTGCTGTCCCAATCCAGGTGTATTCCACCATGCCAAGATCCATACTTCCTCCTCCTGTTTTCCCCTTTGGGTCAGTTGGCAGGGCACATGGTTTTATTTTGCTTCTCCTGGTTGGGAGGAGCTCATAAAGGATCCTTTTACACCCTACTGGGTTAAGGTAGGATCTTCAGCTTCTTGGGTGGACCTTTGACCAACAAAAGCAAACCTTGCCCATAGTCTTCAACGGTCTACCAAGGAGAACTTGACCCCTGGTTTTACTGACAGATGTTTTAGGGACCATCCAAGTCATTTTTAGGATCTTCCCCAGCCTCCCTTATCCAGCAGGGTCTGTTGGTGCCTTCCTCCCTCCTTATACTCCTCTGTGGGATGTCTTGGGACCTGCGATGCTTGTTACCATCTCGGGGCTTTCAGACATGCTGCTTCTTCTGCATGGACATCCACTCCTGTCTGTTCTTATCACGGTAACTCTCACTTCAGAGTTGAGCCCAGACATCCTGTCTTCTAGGAAGCCTCCCTTCACTGCCCCACTGTCTACCATCTCCATTCCCAGTCCCCATTAATCATATTCCTCTCCTGGACTCCCATGATGCCCTCAGCTTTTCCATGACAACTATGATCAGTCATAATCTAATTAGGGAGTGCTTACTGTGTACCTGGCATTGTGCTGAGACTTAGGGCCTTAACTAACCTTCCCTTTGCTCACCTTGCGGTGAGTACGAGTCTCATCGCCATTTCAGTAACAAGCACGCTGAGCTCACAGACATCAGTTAGCCTCCCTGAACCCAAAGCCAGGAGGTGGTAAAACGGACACTGGGCCCTGGCAGCTGGCTTCCCCACACACGTTTTACCCTCAGACAGACCTCGAGGGTTTCTTCGTGTGTGGGCTGTGAGAGAGAAGGGGTTATCGCAATGTCTGCCTCTTCGGTACCCAGAGTGAAAAGCGCACATGGTCCAATGTGGGTAAAACACGAGGGATGGAGCCTGCGGCTGACGTGCCCTTTCTCTCTGCCTGCAGGAGCCACCTGGGGAAGTGGACAGCCCTGACGCGATGTGCCGGGCGAGCAGAGGCAGTCCCCTGCACGAGAGGTCTGCGTGACGCGTCTGGGAGGACACCATCGGCCAGGCTGCGGCGCGGCTGGCGGACAGGGTGACAGCCGCATTCTCCTGTGCCTACCACGTAACCAAAAATGAAGGAGAACTACTGTTTACAAGCTGCCCTGGTGTGCCTGGTCATGCTGTGCCACAGCCAGGCCTTCGGCACCGAGCGGAGGGGCCACCTGCGGCCCTCGTTCCACGGGCACCACGAGAAGGGCAAGGAGGGGCAGGTGCTGCAGCGCTCCAAGAGGGGCTGGGTCTGGAACCAGTTCTTTGTGATAGAGGAGTACACCGGGCCGGACCCCGTGCTCGTGGGCAGGGTAAGGCTGCTGCGATTCCGTGCTGATTTCTCCCTCCATCTCATGAGTAGAGTATCCCCAACACCAACCTAGGAGGGAAGACACCGAAGGTCCGGCCACCCACTAAGAGCCCCAAAACCACGGCACCTACATCCTACCAGCCTTTCCTTTTTTAATTCATAGATGTACCCATGTTGAGAACACTTCTGTTTTCCACTTAATAGTACACCATCAGAGCTACGTGTTTTTATTGCGCAAGAGTCTACTGGATGGAAATGGTGATTGTTTAACCATTCTCCGGCTGGGGGCGTTTCCCTGACCACAGCCCAGCCCCAACCCAGATGCCCTTTCTCCTCACCCTGTATACATCGTCTTATCATGGCTTTCCTTGTTGTAGCACACCTGTTTGCCTAGTCTGTCTCCCTCCCTGGAGCCTAAGCTACTAGCCATCAGGGATAGTGTCATCCTTGGGTTCCCAAGTCCTGGAACTAAAACCCAGCTTTGGGGAAGCCCCTGTAAATACCTGATGAGGTTAGAGGATGTGTAAGAGTGGGTGGGGTTGTACAGGCTTTGGATTAGGTGTGGCAGAGCTCAGGTGGCATGCCCGGAGTGTCCTACACGACTCTGCATCCTCTGTGCACCTCCAAAACAATGCAAAGGGAGAAAGAGTCCAAAGCGTGTTTGAAAAACTTCCTGCCTGCTATCTGTTGTGGTCAAACATGCAGGGGTCTTTCAGAGAATAGTGACAGTACAAGGAGAGAGGGGTTCACACACTAAGAAGGAAAGCCCACTTCCTGTGCGCAGGTGCAGAGGTGGGCAAATGGTACAGGCAGGTAAAGCTCCCTGATCTCAAAGGGGTCTCAGCCGAGCAATTAAAAAACAACTAGGCCGAGGAGTAGGGTAATGACAACATTAAGTACAAGTGATTTGGAATTCATATGGTAACCTTGGGGAGGTATGACGGGAGGTTCATGGGGTAATAACTTGTGACCCCAAAGATAAGCAGGAAGGCAAAGGGACAAGAACAGACAGATTGGAGGATGCTCATGGCTAAACCTCATGCACTCCAACAGTTATCTTAGCTGTTCCTAAACATCAGAATCCAGTGTTTCCCATTTGACGAATGGGAAGGAGGAGATCCACATTCTTATCTCAATAATATTGCCCAGGTTTGGGAAAGTTTTTCTTTTTTTTTTTTTTTAAGAGATGTGCTAGAGAATTTGGTTCATTTATAGCCAAAACAGAAAGAGTATACCCAAGCTAGAAGCCGGCATGGGAAGTGGGAAGCCAGGGAAATCACTGGCCCGTAGAGTGCCGCACGTGGAGGGCGGGCTCTGTGCCCAGGGAGGAGGCAGGGGCTTGGAGCGTGGCAGGGGCTGTGTGGATTGAGTACTGCAGAGAGCTGCACGCGGACTGCTCTGAGAAAACAGAACCTAAATGGGGACAAGCATGTGAGTTCATGCAGGAGAGGCAGGACCTGAGCATCGTCTCTGGAAGAAGCGGTTGCCATGCCCACTCTATGGAAGCACAGGGGAAGGGGCGAGGGGAGTGATGTAGTGAGTGACTTGAAATCGGGGCACCCAGCAATAAGTCTGCTGTCCGGGTGGAAGCGGAGAAGGAAAGAAAGTGGTTGGATCCTATGGCTCTTCCTTGCGACCTGTTGCTGAGCTGTAGTTTCCAACCAACAGAGGCAAGACTAGAGGACCGCTGTGCGGAGGGCAAGCCGCCACCTGCGGAGTCGGGAGCGGGCTGGGTTCGCCTCAGCTACTGGATCTCCTGGTAGCACTGAAAGGTTTCCCAAACGGCTGTGTTGGGTCGAACCTCATAAACACTGCTGTCAGTTGTCCAGGCCATCTTGGTTGGTGAGAAAAACAACGAAGTTGTGACTTTGTTATTGGAAAACAAAAATTATGAGCAGAGTATTTAGAATGTCAGTTTTTTTTGTTGTTGATCATGAAATCATCTATTTAATTCCCAAGGGTCTTGCCAAATTCACATGCACCTAAAGGTGTCCCCCTGAGCTGAAATATTTGGTGTTTCACTGAGGTGTTGCAAATCAATTAGGTATTTTTTTGAAGGACTGAATCACTAGAAAAAATTTTTTTAAAGCACTACGTTCAATCTTGGACAAGCTCTCAAGTCCTTAGCTTTATTAGTAATTAAAATGCCATTGATAATAAGTATAACATAATACGGTATACTAATTTATTATATAATAATGAGCCTTTTCACTGTATACTGAGTTTTCTCATGTTTTTCTCATTTGTTAAGTAGAACCAAGGGCTTTTTACCCTGTCAGCTACTCTTGAGACCTATGAGAATGGTGAACATAATGCTTATCTCTTCCCGCAAAGGGCATCATGAGGGCAGAGGAATTCCCAGTACGATGTCAGCTGCAGAAATTGGGGTTGGCCTGCAAGGGAGAGTGAGTTTGTTGTGACGGGAAAACCAGGCATGCTGGTTGCGGGAGTTCCCATCTTATGAAACCCAGAGCAGAGTCACAGGGAGAGGAGGAAGGTAGGGGACCCGGGTGATTTCCTGGTCTGGCCCAGTGCAGAATCAGGCAGGTACCATAGCGCCTCTGGACGTTGTCAGAGGAGCAGCGTAGGGGACCTGCGGAGGTTACAATTCTTCCTGGGGTCTGAGAAGCGGCATCTGCCTCGGCCCAGCCCGTCCCAGATCCCTCGTTCCCCAGGTGCCCCCAGCAGGTCTCTGGGAAGGTTGAATCAATGAACTGTTTGTAGAAACAAAGTCCTGGAAACAGTGTCAGTGTCTTTTAGAGAAAACTGCTCAAACAAATGACACAGTAAATAGATGGGGTCCATCTGTCGGGTCCAATGTGGAAGGATCCCCTGAATGCATTCTTAAAGGAGAACAGGTGAAGAGTGATGTGTGCATTGTGGCACTTTGTTGCATAAAGATAAACAAAGCATTTACGTGTCTGTGGAGATGTTCTTATAGATGCGTAGACTATGTCACGGAGGCTTTCCAGAAGCTGGGGAAAACAGTTGTGTCTCAACAGGGGAAACGAAGCAAGGGGACTCAGAACTGAGAAAACTTACATTATGGCATAAACATGTGTTTCTTTATTATTTGTAATGTGCATTTATTTTTTTCAAAATAAGCCCTTAATGACGTGCATGTGTGTATATTTTGTACGTGTGCGTATATGTGAGGAGGGGGGAGAGAGCATGAAACTTAGAATTTCAAACAATTCAGGACTGAGGTTTGAGCCGATGCCACAGCTACCAGCTGCCTGACCTTGGCCACGGCAGCTGTCTTGTCTGACATTCCGTCTCCTCGTTGTAAAACGGAGTGGGCACGTCTCCCTCCCCATGTGTGTGTGCACGGGCACATAGCGTGTTGCAGCAAACAGCGTGTAAGTGGGTCTCTGTCTCCCATGCAGTCTTCACGGAATTACAAATCTCAATTTCTCCTTTTCTAGCTTCATTCCGATATTGATTCTGGTGATGGGAACATTAAATACATTCTCTCAGGTGAAGGAGCTGGAACCATTTTTGTGATTGATGACAAATCAGGGAACATTCATGCCACCAAGACACTGGACCGAGAGGAGAGAGCCCAGTACACGCTGATGGCTCAGGCGGTGGACAGGGACACCAACCGACCACTGGAGCCACCGTCCGAGTTCATCGTCAAGGTCCAGGACATTAATGACAACCCTCCCGAGTTCCTGCATGAGACCTATCATGCCAACGTGCCCGAGAGGTCCAACGTGGGTGCGTACAGCGGGGGCGGGGCGGGAGGGGGGCGTTCTGCCTGCAGGGCTGGTGGCTGGTCTCCCGGATCAGGAAGCAGAACTTACACTCTATTTTCTATGGTGGAGTAACAGATAAAAAGTTTATCCGTGTAGTCTCAGATATTTGAAACGGACAGGAGACTTCAAAATCTAAACGTACACAATACGAGGGAGTGTGGAGGAGTGGGGAGAGTTAGATCGAATCCAGGCTATCCTAGCTCTGGCACTTATTAGCTGTGTGGCGGTTCTTTCAGCCTTGGTTTCCACCTCTGTAAAATGGGAATAACAGCTCCTAGTCTTGCAGGATTGGAGACAGTACGTGTCAGTCAGTCACTAGTGCATGCCGATGCTCAGCTGGTTTCCTCAGTGGTAGTATTTGTGGCAGGGAGACATTGTGCCAATCAATGATATACATGGACTATTGCACTTCATTTTTGCAATGATTCATCTTTGCCATGAGGTAGGTCCTAGTTGACATATTTTGCCGATGAGAAACCCAAGCTAGAATGAGGTTAACTAACTTATCCAAGGTCACCTGATCTATTGAGTGAACCCAGAATATGTCCTTAACCATGACACAATCAATCACCAGCTATTAGGATAATTCAGAAGCAGGCCTTTCTTTGCATCGTGAATAAAGACATGTGTTTTTACAGCCTGATTCCCTGAAGGCATCTTCACCTAGCCACCTTCTCCTGGCAGTGATTTTCACTTGACTTTGAAGAAGGCATGCAGCCGTGGTCTTTTGAGAAACATGTCTTGTATTAAGAATGGTTTCCCTTTCAGATAGTGATCTGGGCTGTTCTGATTAGGGAGTGAGTCTGGTTATGTGAAACAGAGATTGAGAACGAAAATGAATTTAAGGGTCTTCAGGGTCAAGGCACCCTTTTTAGAGATGAGAAAAAACCAAGGATGGGAATCCACCTGCCCTACAAAGTTAGATGCATAAGTCACCCAAGGACTCTCAGCTCCTTCCACTTTACCTATAGAGGTCATGATGCCAAAAAAGTAGTCTCCTTCTCCTCCTCTAGGTAAAGGCAAACCCTTTTCACACGTTACGAAAGTAAGGCTGACCCTTTGTGCTCTGCCCAGTCCCTCAGTCTTGGAGTAGCCACCTGGGGACTTTAATGAGAAAGAGCAGACGTCAAATATTAAATCACTAAAGAGGAGACAGTAGTGTCAGCAGCTGAGTGGGGCAGGCAGGGGGTTGGTCGCCGAAAAGGACTCTTCAGGGGAGTTTTCACTGTGTCCACCTTTGGGGGCTCCTCAGTGCTAAGGAGTGGAACCCAGACATCTCATCAAGGCCTGGAGAGTAGTTTATTGTCAGATCGGACTGGGTTGGACCATGGTCAGGCCTCTGACCAGCCAGGTGAACCAGGGCAATTTCTTTTATCTTTCTCAGTTTTCATTTTATCATTTATAAAGTGAGGATAAGGTAAATCATGGTGAGGGTTAAACAACCCAGGTATAAAATACAGAGAGTTCCAATGGATTTATTCAGTGGAGCTCTAGATGAATATTAAGCATCAAAATGAGTATTTCCCTAGCTATACCATGATGATAGAAAACAGCCCATTTTCCTTTATAAAGCCCTATTACCGGGAACAGCACCTGGTTTTGTGGGAAGAGCTCAGAAAAGTCATTCACATGGAAAACGAATTACAGAAGAGTAATTAGAAGAAAGTGAGATTTACTTTTACACCAGGTGGGAGTCACCAGCAACCTTGTGCGCTGCAGAGTTGTCAGAGGCTGTGTACAAGCTGCCAGCACCCACCTGGAAACTTGCCCGTCTGCTGAGAGGACAAACTACGGACAGGACAGGGGTTTGGTTATTCGCTGGACGGGGGTTAGACTCTCCACTCCAGCAATAACCCAGTTTTCAAAATAGATGGCAAAACTTCCTACCTCTTGTACCAAGTTTCTCACGAGGGCAACGGGGGTCAAAACAATACTGAGCAGAGGGACACAGGCCGCCCCCATGGGGCATGCCCCAAGCAGACCTGGCACCCGGGAATTTGAGGATTGCTGGTTCTTTTTCTCCGGCATCTCTATGCCCACTGGAAGCCCAGCACTTCATGCCCTCAGATATTGTGACCACCAAGGAACAGAAGGTTTTCTAGAAAAAAACACAGTCTCATCTTCCTTCCATCCCCTGGCTTCCTTTCCCTCTGACCCACAGATGCTCACCTCACACTTCAGCAGGTGTTTGCTGGGGGTGGGAGGACGCAGCTGTCATGCCAGAAGGAAACAGCTTTCTGTAGGATATTTATAGCCATAAATTAATTAAAGTGTAGTATTAGCAGCCATTTTATTACATGCAAAGCAACAATAAAATGATGTATTTATTGCCCTGCTACAGATGGAAGACTGTATTTGGTCCTTTCATGAAAAGCAATTCATCATTAATTATCCTTTATTACACTCTTTGGGAAGATTTTTATTTAATTATTTGATAGGTTGAACATTTTAATTGCATGGGTCCTCAAATGTTTTTGCAATAATGTTCATGGTATCCTTTTAACTACCAAGCATAGGAGGATGTGTGAATATAAAAAGTTCATTTTAAAGGTATAGGGATTAAGAAGGAAAGGAAGGAAGGGAGGGAGGAAGGCTATTTTGCATTCCAACGCCTGGAGAGAGAAAGCACTAGATCGTCTCTCCTCAGTTTCTCGTTTTAAGGTGAAACTTTGTACAGTGGAGTAGAATATGAACAGCAGAGGGGCGGTTGCTAATGAACTTAATTTCCCTTTCAAGGAACGTCAGTAATCCAGGTGACAGCGTCCGATGCAGATGACCCCACGTACGGAAACAGCGCCAAGTTAGTGTACAGTATCCTCGAAGGACAGCCCTACTTTTCTGTGGAGGCACAGACAGGTACTGGGAAATGTCACTGTGATTCGTGACACGCGGTGGGTAAGACTTGCTTCCTCAACCTAGGTGACGCGCTGTTTCCTCAAATGTGAAAAGGGCCACCTTGTGGGGTGTGGCGTCCAGTGAGCCGTATTTATTATTGTTTCCGTCTCTATTTCACCGCGTCATGATATTACATATCATCTGAAAACATAATTTTAACCTTAAAAATGTATCCCAGAAGTCAACGTAAGTTGAAGACTTTATCTTAAAATATTTAAATGTGAGCGTCAAATTCAACTGGGGATCCAGACTAAGAGACCAGAGAACTTGGGCGCCAACAGCACAACTGGCAGCCCCGCAGGCCGGGGTGCAGAGCGGGGTCACGGTGTCAGTGCTCCCGTGAGTTTGGGACGCAGCGCGTTCCCAGTCTCACCGCTGGGCTGGTCGGTGCCCGGGAGGCCTCGGCACCCAGAAAGATGCTTTTGCTCATTCCTGACAAATGGCAAACCAAGAGAGGGAACACATATAACAACCCAAACCAAAGTGCTTCATTTCCACCGGATTTGATCCACAGATCCTTTTGTTAGGATCCACACTAAAATCCTATGGAACGGCTCGTCCACAGTATTACCCCCTCAACCCTTTCTTTTCCTACAGTAGGCCCCGTCTATTTGAATGGTGTTTACAAGTAATTTACGTTTATCGTTACAGTTAACGTTTATCTGCTGTATGTCTATGTTTACATGTATACGTGTAGCCTACTGATCAGCTATTTTGCTCATTTTCTTGGTATTATGTCCGCTTACCTGTGTCATCATTTATTTGTAGCCACTTTGCTTCAGATCACAATTTATGGGACTACTTACTGTGGTTCCATAAAAAGCATTGTACTGAGCCTTTCCAGCTTAACCAATGGTGAATGTGGGATTTATCTCAGTTTTTTAGGTGTTTAAAACAGGTGGGGGGGCTCTACTTACAACCTTCTTTGTTTCAGGGACTCCTAATTTGAACCTACCAACTTATTTACAGGTCAGGGAAATAAGGCCCAGGGAGTTCAAGGGTGTGTGTGAGAAACATGTAAACATTAGGGTGAGGTAGGGGGGTGGAGGGGGTAGGTAAAAGAAAGATAAGGGCTTGCAGCTGCCACAGTACTTTTTATATTTCCATTTATATTTCCATATGTTGCCATATGTACAGAAAGAAAAAGCTTACACATGCTCCCAAGAGATTTAAGTAAGCCTGGTTTTTATGTAAGTCAGGGATCATGTTGAATTAAATAATCTTCATTATTATCAGTGATAGATAATAATAGAGCAATTGTTAGTAAAAGCACCATGTATATTTTTAACCCATCTGGTACTCTTCTACATTTTAATATTAACATTTTAATGTACCGCATGAAATATAAGCCTTCTGCTTTTAACCTCATATGGAGCATAGAAATGTCTCTAAGAATTGCATGCAGGGATACACTGTTTAAATTTACTTTATTTTTTAGACAGAGGGGAAGGGAGAGAGAAAAAGAGGGGGAAAAACATTGATCAGTTGCCTCTCACATGAACCCCACCAAGGATGGCCTACAGCCTAAGCATGTGCCCTGACCAGAAATCAAACCAGCAACTTTTCACTCTACTGGACAATGCCCAACCCACTGAGCCATGCCGGTCAGGGCCAGGGATAGACTTCCAAAAGTTCAAAAGCCTGGGTTCAGTCACGGACAACCTTGCAGCATTCTTACAAATGGTTCCCTATCTAGGATGTTTAACTGTTAGGCTTGAGAAGAAGACAGTGTGCTTGCATGTGAACTGTAAAATATAAACATGAAAGTTTAATGCTGTATAGATAACCATGCCAGTTTGTCGGAAAGTGCATCTGTACGATGGTCCATGGGGGAACTGCTGTGGGTTATAATGATCACGTTGAAGTAACCGTTCTATGAGGGTTGGTGCTGTTCTGGATGTCTTCGTGTCCTCTGGGCCGGGGACCCTCATTGAGCTCCTGTGGTAAATGACTATCTGATGTTTCCTGCTTCCCTACCCAGGTATCATTAGAACGGCCCTCCCCAACATGGACAGGGAGGCCAAGGAGGAGTACCACGTGGTGATCCAGGCCAAGGACATGGGTGGACACATGGGTGGACTCTCGGGCACAACCAAAGTGACGATCACCCTGACCGATGTCAATGACAACCCACCCAAGTTTCCGCAGAGTAAGTAGGTGGGCTTGGCTTTCACTTCGCAGTGGTGCCACAGCCAGCGTCTTCTCTGACCCATTCCTGCTTTACTCAACTCGGAAGGAAAGGTCTATAAAAATGGGAGCTCTTTGTATACTATTCTTACAAACCAACAAACAAACACAAGATAGCAGCAGCCATAACAACCAAACCAAACCAAACCAACAAACAAAAAGTGAGTTTAAATATAATAGACCCAATAGGGGAAATGGGAGATGTAAAAGGTTCCACGATCCTGGAAGCAGAAAGTCTGCTTTGCTAGGTGTTGTCCCAGATGCTAATGATGTGATCTAGCAGTTGATGAACTTGTCTCAGACTCAAGTGTTCTCATTTCTAACGTGGGTATGGCAGGACCTGAGTTGTTATCAGTTGCTCTACAGAAGGCCACCCAAAACCTTTGCGCCTTCAAGTGATAATAGTTTATTTTTGTCGTAAGTCTGCCATGTGGACAAAACGTGGAGATTGCTTGTTTCTGTCTCCGTAGCATTGACTGGGGGCAGCTCACGGGGCCTGCAGGATCTACTTGCATTGTGGCTCACTCACATGGCTGGCTGGGTGGTGGGTGGTGTTGACTGTCGGTTCCTCTCCATGGTGACCTCTCCATGGAGTGGCTTCAATGGGTTGTGAAAGTGAGGCCCCCAGGGACACCAAGCAGAAACTGTACTGCCTATGGGGACCCATAGCATCATTCCCGATAGTGTTAAGAAGGCTGAACTTAAGCGGATTCTTCTGGACCTCATCTTTCAATAGTAGGACCAGCAAAGTCAACTTAAAAATCATGGAGGATGGGAGATGTTATTTTGGGCATTTTGGGAGAAAACAGTCTTTCATAGGACCTAATTAATAGAATATTGTTAGAACTAAATGAGGTAGTATAAAATCTTACAGTGATATCTGGCATAAATTGTCAACAAATGTTAACTGATTAGGATCTAATTGAGGGATTATGGTCCATTCTTCTACAAAGTATATAGGGTTGCTGAGGGAAATCAAAGAAAAATGATTTGGGTAGATTGCCATCAACTACAGATACCATCATTCTTGTTTTTTAAAGATTTTATTTATTATTTTTAGAGAGAGGAGAAGGGAGAGAGGCAGAGAGGGAGAGAGACATTAATATATGGTTGCCTTTCACTTGCCTCCAGCTATGGACTTGGCTGGAGACCTGGCTTGCAACCTGGTTACGTGCCCTGGCTGGGAATTGGACCAGTGAACTTAGGGTTCGCAGGCTGGTGCCTTTACCATCATTTGACGAATAGCCACTACTGCTGCAAATCTCTCTGACAGCTTGCATTTTACAAGTAAAACTAAATGTTCACTAGGTTGCCCAAAGGATGTAGGAAAGCCAGCATCTGAACACAAATCTAGTTACGTACGTCTAGGTGCAGACACAGGTACAGCATGGTCAGACCGGTGCTGGTGCTGCCAATCCACTTTCACCAGCATGTGTCTCCTTCACAGGTGAGGGGAGGAGCTGGTAGAGCCCGGGGGTTTATTATCAGAGAGCTGGCATTTTCCAAAAATGAGTGAACAAGGGAGGCCACCAGATATGGCCCTGTGAAGGCAACAGTCCCTGAAAGGACTCCAAAGACGAGCATGTAGGCAAGGGAGACAGCGAGATGGAGGGTTGCAGGCAGCAGCCACGGGTCCTGGAATCCCAGACGAGATGGGAAAAGACTGCTTTGCCTGGCCAGGCACAAGCTTCCGCATCTCCAATAAGCTTACAGCTCATCTAGCCCGCTAAAAGCTGCTCGCACCATTACTGCCGGGTGCGCTCGAAGGACAGGCCAGCAGGATTCTTAGCTGGCAGCCCTTGGTGCCCTCACTCCATGCGATGGCACAGTGGAGAGACGTCGCTGCAGTGCAGGTTCCGGCTTCACAGCCACGCATGCAGATGAGACTCGAAGATAATCAACTCACAGCAGGGCTTTCTACAGCTTCACGCGAGTCAGTCGTATCTACAGACCCCCACTTCCTCTTTGTCCTTTAACTTGGAGGGTGTGGCTTGATGAAGTTGACTACGGGTCCAAACTGAAAGGATCCACAGCCAAGTGAGATACATAAACATAGCCGGCGTCCTGGGACTGAAAAAGTTGATGTGATGGGGAACGAACCTGTAGGGAGGTTGAGTCACTTGCCCCGTGCCATTCAGCTTCCAATCCTTGCTTCTCCATAGTTTCACATGGAATAGTTTTAAATGTGGAAATGCCAGTAAGGTCATCTCCTGTCTCACTTCCCTACTGAAAATATTCCAGTGTATTCCCACCACATTTAAATAAAACTTGTAGCTCATCTCCTATAATAACCCCCCTTTTCTTACACAATTGGGCCCCAATCTACCTATGTACCCTTATCTCTCTGAAGGCTCCAGTCACCTGTCTTCTTGCTACTCTGTTCAGTATGTTCCTACCTTAGGGTCTCGGCCATTTGCTGTTCCCTCTGTGTGTCGTTTTTTATCCCCAGTCACATGATTTGTTTTTCTCAGTCCCTTCAGGCAAGTCTAGGTACCTTCTGAAGGATGTTGCCCCTGCCCTTCCTAGTCACAATCAATCCTTCTCCAGCTTCCTCTCTCTTACCCACACATATGGAGTGCAAGTATATATGATCACACACACTGACACACACACACTGGTATATACACATATTCATACCCCACTGCCACACAATTATGCACAGTCACAGCGTCTTGTCTCATTCTCCCCTGCCCCTTACCCCACCATGTTTTTCTCCCTCCTAGGAGACAGGAGGGTGGGTGTGTACATTTTGTGTGTTCTCTTCAGGGTGCCTCATTAAGGGAGCAATCTTGATGATTTCGTTTACTTCTGAGTCTCCAGGGACTAGGACAGTGACTGACACATACTAAGCTCCCAGTAAACACTAAAGGCACATGTACGAAGGGGTCACACTGTGGGAAAACTTTCCAGGTAAGTTAGTGTTTGCTCAAAGGGTAAAGGAGGGAAACGAGGAGGAAAGTCAGTTACCAAGCTAGAAGGGCCATGACCTTGAAGGATACAATTCACATTTGATTTGAAAACATATGGAATTTCAGCAGGTTTCTAAACAGAAGGGATTTTTGTCCCTGCCCCCTCACCCCAGGAATCTGGCCCTGCCATGCTCCTGGACCGTCCCAAAGGTATGGAGAGAAGTCTTGGCTGTTTGGATGCGTAAAGAGGGTTCGGTCCCCCCCATCCCTTGCTGATGGAAATGTAACTGGGCGCTGTCTTTCTTCCTCATGTGA
This sequence comes from Noctilio leporinus, assembly GCA_004026585.1. Taxonomy (NCBI): domain Eukaryota; kingdom Metazoa; phylum Chordata; class Mammalia; order Chiroptera; family Noctilionidae; genus Noctilio; species Noctilio leporinus. The sequence continues at coordinate 44,921 of PVIW01004568.1, read as the reverse complement.
GGCAGGTGACCCCACCCTATCACCGAGGACCCCAGTATTATTTCTTCGTTCTTTGTAGAACACATTTCTTTGACAAGCAGGCCATGAAGGATCTTCTTCTCACCCATTCCATTCTTCTCATGTTTTCAATCAATAGAAAGTTCAATTTCAAACCCTTTCAGAGATTCATTGGGATTCCACGGAATCTAAAGCCCTACAGCTGACAAATAGGAGGGAAAATAAAAATAGATGTCCTCTTGTTTTAGGTGTGTACCAGATGTCTGTGTCAGAAGCAGCTGTCCCCGGGGAGGAAGTGGGAAGAGTGAAGGCCAAAGACCCAGACATTGGAGAAAATGGCTTAGTCACGTACAATATTGTTGATGGAGACGGAATGGAACTGTTTGAAATCACAACGGACTATGAAACCCAGGAGGGCGTGGTGAAGCTGAAAAAGGTGAGTTAGGGTGAGGAATCGGATCTGTTGGTGGTATGGCCGCTCTGGCCGGCAACATTGCAAACACCAGGGAATTGAAGGTTAAAAAAATGCAAACATGGGCATCTGGGGGCTGACCTGATTTTGCAGTTCAGCTCTGAGCTCTAGGGAAATAGCAGAACTGTGTGGTAGAGGGACAATCAGCAAAAGAGATTTGTGATGCCTGCCTGAGATTGCTAGTTAGCTAGTTTGCCTTGGGCGGACAGACAGCTAGATAAACCTAGACTGGAGAATCAGCCCTGATTGTGCACGGAGTTTCCCGGGACCTCAGACAAGCAGAGGCTGCTCCGAACTCTTCCTGTCTCTTAACATCCAACTTCCACCACATTGCTGCAATTGTCTCGAAATTGAACCCAAGAAACAACAATAATTGTCCTCCCATTCTCAGCTAAACTGCCACTAAATGTGTCCTTGGGATTAATTCACCACAGTGGGGAGTTAATTGGGTTTTTTCCTTGCTTTTTAAAAAATATAACATGTTCTCAATGTGAAATATTGTCCAGAGAAAACCTGAGCCTCTTCCAAACATTCTCTCACTTTTCATAAGACTCATAGCAAATAGATAGTGTGATCCCCATGGACAATGGACCTCAATGTGAGGAGATTGGGACTCAGGCAGATTAAATAACTTGACCCTGTCAGCGGCATACAGCTAGCAATTCACAGGCAGCTAGATCCAAACCAAGAGCATTCTTGAACAATTCCCCTCTCAAGACATTTGAGAAACAGCTGGGCCAGGAAGAGCTTACAGAGAGGGGTGCCAGATGGGATTTTCTGAAGTGAAGAAACAGCTACAGTATATTCTAAAATGATCCCTCCCACACACACGCTTAGCACTTGAGAAATCAGTATCTCTCCATCATCAAAGTGTATGGAGCATTAAATCTGAATTGGATGATGGGATTACCTTGGTTTTAATCAAGCATTCATTTTCAACTTGGTTTTGTAGCATGAATATTAAGCTCCTCATTGTGATAGAAAAGATAGGATGATGATGTTGCTAAAAAACTAATTTGAAGAATCAAGTAGAGGCCAGTAGCTGGGAAGAAAGCAAGGGTGGAGTGGGGGAAATTCCTGGGGGTATCTTTCTGTAAGAGGGGTGCAAGAGAGAGAGAGATGTGTTCCAGCTGACTGGCCCGAGCACTGGAAGACATTGTGGGGTCTGGAAGAAATATGATGAGACACAGAACAGTGAGAAGGTAGGAGTGACTATTATAAAATGACATGGAATTGGGCTGAGCTTTCGACACTTAGGAAAGTCAACATCAGTGACAATGAATGGCATGGCCACGGGACCCTCACCATCGGCCACGGGGCTGCGTGAACTGTGTGTAGCAGGCTGTCAGCTTAGCACTGTAATTAATATGATCGCCCCTCACGCGTGACACTGACATATGAGCGTTGACATCAGCGGTTTCTGCCTCCCATCCTTTGCTGTTCAAGTAATTGGGTGGTTGGTTGTTACCTGGTTTCAGTGTATTTAGGGCGTTAAAACACACAACGTGTCTCTAAAATCCTGAAACCTTTAAATCGCCCCATGGAACTCAAATCGCAAATGAGCGCTCTGCATAAGAGTCATTTGCACATTTTCCTCCAATTCAGTGTGTTTACTCCAAGCAAAGGGATAATATTGTATAAAGTACGGCTGTCTAGGTTTAAAACAGAGTAAGATGTTATTTCATTTTTTAAACTTAAATCAACAAGTTCCAAATGTCCACTAGAAAAAAATTTTTTGAGAGGTGAATTTAACAGAATAAAATAATGGGTCCTTGTGGAAGTCATTATATATGACTTAGCAATATAAAAGGGTATGGAGAGATAATGGGAATATTTGTATCTTTTAAAATTTTCTTCAGTATAGTGTTTTTCATTCTTTTCTTGATTTATTAACCCATTTTTCTACCAAGAGTTATTGAGTTATTATTGGTTAGGCAGGCCCATTGTGAGAGGCTGGACATCAAAAGTGGAAGAGACAGTTCCGGACACCGAGAGATCACAATTTAACAGGACAGTGAAGTGAAATGACAATTAAACAGAATGGTTTTCAGCCTCAGCACCAACAACATTCCAGGACAGGTCATTTTTCTTGCAGGGGGCTGTTCTGTGCATTGTACAATGTGTAGCAGATTCCCTGGTTGCTCCTCAGTAGATGACGGTAGCACACCCCCCACCCCACCAATTGTGACAATAAAAATAGCTTGACACGTTGACGAATTAACCGTGAGGTAAGAAAGAGTGCAGTCCCTCCCCAGTTGAGACCCGACTAGAGTAAAGTGTGATGAGGTCTATGAATAGGGACATGAATGACTTCTTACAGGGGCACTTCTTGAGCTGAGTCTCAGTAGTTCAGCAGGAATTTACCTGACAGGGAAGGAGAGGAAGGGCAGGAAGAAAGAGCTCAGGAAGAACTCTTGGGAATCAGGGATCAATGGAAACAGGACAGGTTTAAGAAAATGGAATGAATTCAGTCTTGAGGGTTTTGAGATGGACACAGTGCGACCAGCTGCAAAACTGTTGTTGGAATTCACGGAAGAAATTAACAGAGAACTGAAGAAGGCAGAAGAGGGGGAGATGAAGAATTAGAGAGATATTTAGGAGGAAGAGACATTTGTTTATTGAAGAGCTTGGGAAGCAACCGTATTTGAGTACTGACCCTGTGTCAGACCTAGTGGGTGTCAGAGGTTATAGTGCATAAGAGAGAGAACTGCTCTTGGGTTATGGATGACCTCTGTGTGGTCAGCTGAAGAAGAACCAATGGGAGAAAAAGACGAAACTTATCGCTGGCTCTGTGGACTCCTGGAGGGAAATTCAGGCTGCTCACTGCCCTTGACCAAGTGGAACTCTCTTTTCTCACAGAGCTATCCTGGCACTGTTTCTGACTTACTTACTTTCAACCAAGTAACCACCTTGTAAAACAGTGTGAGAGCAGCATTAGAAAACATTTTAAATATTCTCTATTTTAATAAAGTCGTTTTTATGTCTAATTATTTCTTCATATTCCTTGTTCACACGTATATCGATGTGGATATATCACATTTAATGCAGCGGCAATCATAGGGTGATCTGATTTGTTAACTTAATGTCACATTATAAACATTATACATGCTGTTACATAATATACATAATCATTTTTAATGACTACATAACATCCCATCCTATTGATGGACCATTATTTCCTTAATAAAATCTCACAGTTGGATGTGGTGTTTTGCGGGTACATTTCCCAGATTCGATGGAGCCCTCTACCATATCTAGCAAACATCATGCATTTTTGAATATTATTTGTTTTGGTATTCTCCTGAATTTGTCCCTCAGGGAGAATTTTCAGAGGTACGATTAGTTACCAAGGTGGGTATTATGGTTTTTATGGCTTCTGTTGTGTTACCTCCTTCAGTTTTTTTATTTCAACTTCTCATAACATGGATATACATGTTCCCATGGGAAACAACCCTAAATCTTTTTTGGAAGGAGGCAGGGAATATATTTTAGGTAAATGTTGAAATGTTACTGATCTACCGCACATCCCATTCAGTCAGAATGATCACTTGGTACAGTCATTCCTGGGCACTGGGGAGTCAAAGATCAGCAACCATCAATAAGACTCGGGGGTGTTCTTTGGGGGTGCTGCCTCCCTATGGGGTGGGAGATGAGGGGCTGCAGAGGCAGCTCACGGACCACACCAATTATCTTGGGGACTTGAGGAGGGTTTGACAAGGCCATGAGGCTCCAACCACCACAAGGAAACTTAGTAAAACCTCCTAACAGTAGGAAAGGGCATTCCAGAGGAACGTTGGCAAAGATTTGGGGCATTTTGCTTGGGACCCGGAAAACACTCTTATCAGCCTCCATATCTGCAGAGCCTTCCACGGGGAGCAGCTCTGGGCACATGCAGGCTTCTGCCAGGGTCCGAAGAGAGTGCTCTGGAAATACTCAGATGGCTCGAGATGAGACACCCTACTTACCAGGTCTCAGAATGATCACAGTCCAGTCCTTTTTTATTAATATCTAATAATTCAGAGATTCTTGAGAAACTCCAGCCATCTCATACATTCAGCCTATAAATAAGTTCCTTCCTGCTGCTTCTGCTGAACTCCAGACTGGGGGAGCCGCTGGGGGCAGATTTTGCTTCAGGGAAGGGGAGTGTTCCCCATTCCCTGACTGCAGGGGACATGAGGGTGGGGAGACAACGGAAAAAACGTCCAGGGTGTCAAGTGTGTTCAACCGTCCTGAAACTGCAGTCATCTTCCCTTCAGAGTTTTGTGGATGGAGGTCGGGACTAACGCAAGGGTCTCACGCCCGTGAGATCTAAGCATTTGCCAGGCAATGGGCTACCCCACTGTAGGTGCATCCACCTTGAAAGGCCGTCTTCCCAAACATGCGGTTGTTCAGCATCCATCTGGAGCGCTCCTTACAAAGTTGTCTCCTGGGCACAGAGACTTGTCTCTCTGCTACACTTTACTTCTAACCCTTGGCCCATCGATCCACTGTACCCGCCTTGTAAGTGGACTTTTTATGTATTATGCATTCTTATAACAAGGAAGCATTATTCTCATTTCCCTGTGACTTGCTGTAAATAGAGGGTATCCTGAAAAGGAACGTACTCAAAAGAAAATGATGTCATTCTGGTCTGACCTGCGAGTGATAGCACGTCTCTCAAAAGGAAGGTGAAGAAGCATAACAGATATGTTAAAAATCAGCACCGCACTGAGATACTCTTGATGTATTCAGAAGTGGAAGAATTGGAAAAGGAATAATTGGGCCAATTAGTGAGTTATTGGGATTCAACAAACCCACCCACCAAAATTATTCATAAGTCCCCTTAATCAACTTAATGGGTCATTGCGGGTCAGGGTCCCAGACTTTGGAAAATGCTACATGGTCAGAACCTTTAAAAACGAGGCTGCATGACTGAAGCCAGATGTGTGCACGTGTGGAGGGGGCAGGCATCTACTTAGACACTGTGGCTGAAATTCAGGGGCTATTTTTATTACCAAGATACTCAGTACTTCACGGAATAGTCCATAACATTTATTGTTGTAGCATTTTAGTTCCTTCTCTTCCTAGGGTGATTTTCAGAGGCTCTGGGCAGCCTGAGTGTTGTTATGTACAGTGAGGCTCATTTCGGTCCCGAGGTCCTTCTGCATCTGCTGTACTCCTAGAATTACCCATTAAGCATATTCCAAGTTTCAGCAATTGATTTGTCAGATTTTCTGACCAACCGACTCCAGTAATTGGGTATTGAATGGCTGCTGATTTTCTCGCTTTGAGGAACTACACGCTGGGCCCTGTCAAACAGTCAGGTCTTTCTCGTTCATTTTTCTTTCAAGGAATTGGTTGTCAATCTCCCCTTCCTCCTTGTCAGCCCGTAGATTTTGAAACCAAACGGGCGTACAGCTTGAAGGTGGAGGCAGCCAACGTGCACATCGACCCGAAGTTCATCAGCAACGGGCCTTTCAAGGACACGGTGACGGTCAAGATCGCGGTGGAGGATGCTGATGAGTCCCCCATGTTCTTGGCCCCGAGTTACATCCACGAAGTCCAAGAAAATGCGGCGGCTGGCACCGTGGTTGGGCGGGTGCATGCCAAAGACCCCGATGCTGCCAACAGCCCCATAAGGTACGGGGGGATTGATTTGAAAAGCCCAGGGGAGGAACTGTAGAGGCAGCAGGTTTCAGGATAGCATCCTGGAAACCAGGACCCACATCCTTTAGTTTCCCAAGAGCCCAGGATCATCAGGTCCAGCACCGTGGTAACAAGATGAAGATTTAGGAGGCTCAGGTCCGTTTCGCCTCTGGCTGTCCCTTTTGGGCAGGCTTGTTTGCGCTGCAGAATGTCTCCCTGGGGCGGTGTGGCCCTTTGCTGGGCCTGTGTGCTTCGGGGAACTGTGACAAAGTATAAATATCACTTGTGAAATAAGTGTAGTGATTAAAACTTACGGAACACTTTCCCATGCTCCAGTTACTCTACTGGGTGTGCAGACGCACGATCTAATTTATCCTCTTCACTGTATTTTTTTTTTAATGGAAATTGTTATCCTTAAATGGAGAGGAAATCGGGGTGCAGTAGGGGACAGTGACTTGCCCAGAATGGCTTAGCCAGGGAGCCGGAGGCTAGACAGGAAGCTTTGTCTAGCTGCTGCTGAGCCCTTTAAAAAGGTGGCAAAGGGCCCAACAAACTTAGGGTGCTTTGTTTATTATTAGCATTTTTTGTGACTTTGGAAAGCAAGTTGGGAAACCGATGTAGGACACTGCCTCCCCCAAACCCCACCCCGACCGGAACTGCTGAGGCCGATGACGAAGCGGCTCAGGAGGCTGAGTCACACAGATTCAGGACACTTGTGGGACAGCAACTTCCAGTGGCTGAAACCTGTCCTGGGCGAGACCGTAGCAGATGTTGCTCCTTCCAAGGCCGTGCCCCTATTTCCCTTCTTGCCTGATTCCTTCCTCTTCCTCCTTACAGTGTCCCTGCCTCCAGCCTCCCCGACCTTTCCATCATCTGAGTGATGGGTTTCAAACAGCCAATCATCATCTCATACTCAGTTAAGCAGCCACAACGCAATCAAGGGGCGCGTTGTTCCCCACGGCCCCTTCCCTCCAAGATAATCTGAGCTCTCTTAGCCCAAGGCTGTTGTTCCAGCCGCTCCTGCCCCCTGATGGCCTCTGTCTCCCCCATCTGTCTGTCTTACTCCGCCTTCTCAGTGCCCTCTGAAGTTGAGCCGGCTGCCTCCCAGTTCTGGAAGGACATACATGTCCTTCCTCCTGGTTCTCTGTTCCCCTTTTTCCACCTTGTGTTCGTGGCACTTAGATATCACCTCCTACCTCACCACGGTACATCGCAGGGACACCCTGCGTGTGCATTGCCCTCGGCACACTTCAGAAGGGCCAGCGTGTGTCTGTGCCGTTCAGATACGGTGCAGCCTGCAGACAGCGGCAGCTGCCACCCGCACTGTTTTCCATGAGGACTGTATCTTGGTGGGATGGCTGCACCCCCGTGTTCACTGCAGCAGCATCACAACAGCCAAGGCACGGAACAACCTAGGTGCCTGTCAGCGGGCCAATGGAGAAGCAAAAGGTGGTCCATACACACAGCGGAGTATCACTCAGCCCTTAAAAGGAAATCCTGCCATCTGTGGTAATACGGATGAATTTGGAGAAAATTATGCTAAGTGAAACCAGCAAGACATGGAAAGACAAATAGAGCGTGATATGACTTATATGTATACCCTAAAAAATCAAATGAAAAAAAATAGGACAGAGGCTAGGGGGTACGATCATGGAAGTAAGGATCTTGGTCACAGGGTACAACTTTCAGCAGTGAGATAAGTAAGTTCCATCCGGAGAGCTAATGAACAACACAACACGGTAACTATAGATAATAATAATGCATTATGCATTTGACACTTGAAATCTGCTAAGAGAGATCTTAAGTGTTGTCACCATACACATATGTGCACATGCGTGCGCAACCCCCCCCCCCCCAAGATGGTAACTCTGTGAGGTAACAAATTTGTTCACTACCTTGATCATGGTAATCATTACACAGGTATACATACATCAAAACACCGTGTTGTGCACATCGGATGCATACAAGTATTTATCTGTCAATTGAACCTCAGTAAGGTTGGAAAGAAGTGAATGGACCTGAGTATGAAAAGAAATCGTCATGGACAATACAATTTTTCTATTTACACCAAGGAAATGCTGAGAGAGCAGAGGAAAACTCCACATGGAAACATTGTTCGTTGCCTTTAACTCCTTGAACGTTGTTCCTTCCGGGACAAAGGAAGAGAACTATCCTTTATTGAGCATCTTCTTGGTCCTGACATGTTGCACTAAATTGAAATTAATGTCAGATACCTTCTGAGGCTAAAACTGCTTTAGGACTTAGTAGATAGGGATAGTGGAGCTCAGAGGGACAATACGAATTCCTCCAAGTTGCGTGGCCGGTTGGTACAAGAGGCAGGATTCTAGTCCACATCTACTCTGAGTCCATTTTGAGCTTCTTGCTTTTTATTCTTGCCAAGCTGCCATTAAAGAGAAGATTTCCCAGAAAGGCTTGAGCACCGAGTTCACTCTGTGCAGGAAGATGCATTACATGATGACTGAGGGTCATTGTAATACCTCCAAACTACTCAACGATGTTCATGGTGTGAATTTTAAATGACTTAGCTTTGGTCTAGAACATCAATGTGCATTAGCAGCTCCTCAGAAGAGTGATGACGAAAAACACAGGGAGCGCCTGATGACTTTCTCCGCACCGCCTGTCCCTGAGGCTCCTCTTCTGTGATTGGTTATTTGGGTCACGTTTTCAGTGGTAGCAGTTCCGTGCCTGCAGGCAATTTCCATGTCCGTAATTATCCAAAGGGGCCCAGTGAACCAACCCCCTAGAACAAAACCCCTTCACCCACTTGGGTGTCTTTCTGTTCGCTGGCTCTCCCTCCCATCCTCATTACCTACTTTCCTAATTGCTTATCTTCACATCTAACAGGATTTGTGTTCTTGGAACATACAGGTAAGGCCTTACAGTGTCATCCAAACTCTTAGCTGCAGGAACATTTTGCGTATCTTTTCTTCTCAGACTCTGTAGCATTAGACACACTTTTATTCACCACAATAATCTCTTGGCTTCCTTGGCAGCAGTGCCACATGTCTTAAGAGGGCACCACACCTACTGTCTCTACTAGTCACTGATCCCTGCCCATTGGCGAGGCTCAGCTTCAGGACTTTGGTGTCTCTATCTTCCTCTCTCTCCCTCTCCTCCCCTCCCCTTCTCCCCACTCGCCTATAGAGGCCTCCTCCATGTCTTCACTGAACTGAATCTGTGCCCTGGATTCTCTGCCTCCAGGCTGATCTGCTCCCCCAGTGGAATTCTGTATTTATTCTGCTGTGTGCCTTTTCCCTCACTTGTCTTCTTCCTACACTGGCTTGCTCACCCATTCAGAACAAAAATTTGAACTTCTACTTACTGTGGCATACTTAAAGAAAAGCCTAACTCCCCCTCTGACTCTGAAACCTGGGGTAGAGGTCTTTGCAAGACAGCCCTTGAATTTCAGCCTCTTATTCTGGCTAAGTAGACTTGGTTTTGTGTCCTCCAACATCTTCCTCTCTCTGACACTCAGGCTAGAAACTCTCTGGGATGCTCCCAGCCTGCCCCAGATAGCAAATACTACCTGAGTCGCTTGGTTCTCTCTCCATCACATCAGCTTCGATTCCCTCCCTCACCCTACATCTGACTCCCTTCTCACCTCATTCACTAAGCACCTGGTCCCACCTTTAAGTCCTCTGTCTCTTCCTCTACTCTTTTTTGCTCAGGCTGTCTTGCCCACCCTACCTTATTCCTCTGCCTGATAATGTGATTCTGTTCATTTGTTCCCCCAATCAAAAGCCTTCCAAGAGTTTTCACTGGCTGTAGGATGAAAGTCACACCCTGTAGATTGGCATTTGAGAGCTTCTGTGACCCAGCCACAGTGTGTAACAGCAGTAATAACAGCAACGTAAAGAGTGGCTGATATTGGCTGGATGGCTGGCCACGTGAGAGACTGTATGTTTTAAACATCTATTACATCATGTGATTCTCAAAAACAACCCCAGAGTTAGGCACTATTCATATTTTAGTTAAAAAGGATAAATAAACTGAGACTCAAAGAACTCAAGTGGCTTTTCCTTTATCACTGAGCTTATATGTAGTGGAGCATGAATGAGTATCTAAGACTTCACAAAACCAATTCATTTCTATAGAAAAATGCTTTGAATTACTAAATTTCTTCCTGTGAGCGTGTCTGGTCGTGTTAACTAGATAGTAAACTTCCTCAGGCAAGAGCAAAAGTCTCCTATTATTTTTGCCTTCTTTTCACACGGGGCTATCTACTGAGGGCTCAGTGACTGGTCCCCTAGAGACATTTATGAGCCGAGTGAGGGTTTATCTCCAGGTTCCCACTGGAGACAGGAACTGGTCATTCCATTCCCATGGGAGCTGTAATGTCAAATGATAGCCTGGCTGAGCTCCTGTTTGCATACTGTGAAGTGCTGCTTGGTACACATGGTCCCTTTTCCCTGCAAAGAACAGGATCTGGCACTGGAAGATCTGAGTTCTAGTACCAGCTCCCCCAGAAACTCAAAACCAGACCATTTGTAAATCCCACCATTTCTAAGTTGAAGATACTAAACCCCATCACGTCTGTGATCTTTACTTCCTCTAATACTTGGTTTGATGGCCCTCAATGAATGCCTTCAGGCATATGCTTTCGGTAAACTTCAGGAAAATACAGCTAAGCCCCAGAAGAACAGGAAACCACCCAGGTATGAAGCCCAGCCTGCTACCCGTGTTAGTATAACCATTCTTGCTCTTCTCCACTTGGACTCAGTGTGGTGGTGTGAAAGGAAAAGGGGCTTAGGGTTCAGCAGATTCCTGAAAGCCAGGTCCCGGGCAAGTCACCTGTCCTGGGCAAGTCACTCTACCTTTCACCTCAATAATGGCCATTCCGCTTGCCCCGTATCCCACCTCACCTTCTTGTAAATAAATGGCACTCCAGTAACATTTTGGAAATTATTTTGTCTTTCGTTTAAAAAAGTAAATTTCCTAGTGGGTGAAAGTAGCTAAAACCTTTCAGCTGTGCTGTGAGGCACAGCCTGGAGTCATTCAGGTGTGGAGAGAGTGCTCTCCACATGAAATCCAAGCCTGCTTTGTGCATTTTACCCCGAAGTTCAGAACCAAGCTGAGAACCCCTAAAACTAGGTATATAAACGAAATAAATTCACTCAGAATGTAGTTAGCATTTTTCCTTAAATAAGTAGAAAACTGATGGTTTAGGACCATAAGTGATCCTTGAAGATAAACTTGGATACATTTGAAACTATTTAATATCTCATATGCAAAAATCTGGCAACGGTTTCATTTACTTATGTGGTTCCGAATAATATGGGAGCAAGGCAAACCAGCTTCCCAAATGCATCTTCATAAATATTCAGAGGGTGGGTGATTGTAGTAAATATGGAGAAATATGCAACATGTTATTATGCTTCTCCATCAAATATGCTAAACGGCTCTTTCATTCATTGTGCTGAATGAAGAATTCCAGCGTGGCAAAATGACTTCTATAAAAGATTCATGTTCAAAGTTTGAAAAAGTAAAATTGAAAAAGAAAACCTAGCTCAAGCAACTCACTGAAAAAGTTGCTTTTAAGTATAGCATAGAGAAAATATCGACAATATTAAGCTGCGTAGAATATGCCTCCTCTAATTGCCTCATTTGCATTCTGCTTAGGTATTCAATTGATCGTCATACTGACCTGGACAGGTTTTTCACTATTAATCCAGAGGATGGTTTCATTAAAACTACAAAACCTTTGGATAGAGAGGAAACTGCCTGGCTCAACATATCTGTTTTTGCAGCAGAAATCCGTACGTATTCTCCTAAGGGCCTCAATTCCGCTTTAACCAAATATTACTTCTTCTGACTCTATGTATTCTGGGAAGTGACATATAGCTGAACCAGAATACACTTTTTTTTTTTTTGTCTCAAACATGTTTTGCAATCTTTAAAAGTATATATTTTGGTTGTCTGCTTAGGAAATCATGTAAGTAAAAACATAGAGACGTTTTTGTTTTCTCCAGCAGAACTGGGTGCAGACTTGGCAAGTGAGCTGAGGACCCTCAGCACCTGAGACTCACCGCCATCACCAAAGGGTTTCCCACACGACCCTGTCACTCAGTTCGGTTTACACCCAGAGCCAACATTTGTAGGCTCCCGCTCACCTGTACTAGACCAGTGGTTCACAGGCTTCATCGTGTGTTAGAATATCATGGAGGGCTTGCTAGGTAGAACAAGGATTTCTGGGTCTCATTCCCCGAGCCTGCGATTCCATACATCTGGGGTGGCACCTGAGCATTTTCATTTCCAACAAGTTCCTGCTGCCCAGGGGCACCCCAACTGGAGAACCGCAGCTAGGAACTACACGCAGGGGTGCCAGGCTCTGGTATCCGCATGTGGAATATTACCTCAGCATCAGAGTTGGCAGAAGTGGAAAAGTGCTTTAGTTCTCACTGGTCTAATATTGACATCTGCATGCTCAGGTCTTAGATGGCTTTGGGGCCAACAGTGCCTTTTCCTGCGCTCCCTGAAGGAGTGGCTAGAGCTTACTGTTCCCTGAGAGTGACCTTGCCCCCACGTGGATCCCTCCCTGGCACTGACTGGAGTCTCTCTTTCCAGACAACCGACATCAGGAAGCCAAAGTCCCAGTGTCCATCAGGGTCCTTGACATCAATGATAATGCCCCCAAGTTCGCTGCCCCTTATGAAGGCTTCATCTGTGAGAGTGACCAGACCAAGCCACTTTCTAATCAGGTAACAAAGCTTTCCCCACCCCTGGTTGTGAGCAAGGCATTTGGAAAGGAGATTGGTTTTCGGACCAATACCTCCCATTACCCAAGAAAGCTTCAGAGCCCTAGTGTAGCTCTGCAACTGCCCTTTAACTCAAATCAGGTTTCTTAGCCAGCCAGGAGTTTTAAAATAAATGATACGCCAATGTCAGCATGATTTATTTATGGGCCACCTTTCTCTTTCAGCCAATTGTTACAATTAGTGCAGATGACAAGGATGACACCGCCAATGGACCAAGATTTATCTTCAGTCTACCCCCCGAAATCATTCACAATCCAAATTTCACAGTCAGAGACAACAGAGGTTCGTACCAAGGTTCCTATGCATTCAGGGATATAGAAATGGGAAGTGAAATGGCTTATCTATTGCAGAACACCAGGGTTTTCCCTAATCTTAATAATGCCTTTCTGTTGAAGAGCAAACAAGAAATAATAACGCAGCCTTTATTTTGAGACACAGGCTCATTTGGTGCAGATGAATAAGTGAGTCTCATTTTATTTTACTTTCTGTTGTTGGCTTTGATATTTATGAAGCAGTGGGAAACGGAGAGGGGAAACCTACGGGGTCAATATGCAAACAACTTCATTTATCTTTTTTTTAAGAGGTTGATGAACCCTTGGGGGAAACTTTGGCTTTATGAATATTGATATCAAGTAGAGCATTAAAGGAGCTTAGTTCAACGTTGTAAGGCAATACAATTTTCCAGATGGACTTTTCCTGCACTGCACAGTTTGAGTGGCTGGGGACAGAGCTGGACACCTGACGGTGGCTGCAGAATGTGAGCAGAGTGTTGTATGGCCACTAGGAACATGGGACAATAAAATGCTTTCTGACTCCCATAGCAGATTCTTCACCCTGTTTTTGTTACGTAGATCCAAACTGATGCCTCGCCTTGGCAAAGTTGGTGGCAGAGCCAGGATCAAAAACTCAGTTTCTTGACTCCAGGTTGGACTGTTTTGATCTGCAGCTGTTCCTACAAATCTGTGACAATACAGGTCTGCAAAAAGAGGCTGACAAATGCCATCCCTTGACATCAGAATAAAAGGTGGTCCTCCTGGAGGCATATGTGTTCTTCAGCCCTGTGCCAGCATGGGCTGGGTTATAAGTTGATTGCTTTCTTGGGGACTCAGAGTAGGCTTATGGGATCTTAAGTTACTCTAACAAGTGGTGTTACCTTCCTCATCACCATAATCACTATCGCCAATGTCATAAATGCCAGCAGCTATGTTTTGACCACCAGGCCAAGGTTCTTCCATTGAATTCTCTCCACACACCATGGCTAAGGGTTATTCTCATTCTCATTTTGTAGAGGAGGGAAATGAGGCACAGAATTATCAGACAACTTGTTGAAAGTCAATCAGCTACAAAAGGGGAAGGGGTCAAGAAGTACCAGTTGGTAGTTACAAAATAGTCCCAGGAATGTAGAGCAAAGAACAGTGAATACGGTCAACATTATCATGATAACTATGTATGCAGCCAGGTAGGCACCAGAAATTATCACGGGGAGTACTTCGTAAGGTATATGAACGTCTAACCACTATGCTGTCAGTGCACTAGAAACTAATGCAAGATAATATTGAAGGTAAACTCTAACTGAAGAATAAAAAATAAAAAAGTCAATCAGCTACATAGGAGTTAGATCTAGATTTTAAATGCAAGCTCTCAGAGATTATAGAGGTTACAGCTGCACCACTGGGCTGATATTAAGGCCCTATCACTTGGACTTGAAGGGATATGACCCAACCTACTTTATTATTACTTCTTGTCCTGAATGGAGCATTTAATCATGGCCCTTTTAAATGAGATGGTGGGGCCGAATGTCCTAGGTGCTATGGCTCCTGATGCCCCACTTTCTGCAGCGGAAAATGTCTTGAAAGGCTGTGTATGCAGGAGGTGGAGGAAGAGAAATATAGTTGACAGCAACCCCACAAAACCACCTCTGAGTCGCTTGGTAAATGGTTTCCATCACTTTAAAACAGAAGTATTAGTTGGGTGCTTTAGTTTTATATTTAATCTTGGGGTTTTCTTGCACTGTTGGCTTTGGGTCACGTGCATGTAAGTGCACCTTAAGCCCCTTAAAGAGAGAACTCTGCAAATTCTCAAGAGATAGGTGCATAATTCTCAAGCTCAGCGGAGCACAAGTGTACTTGTAGGCATTTCCTTTGGTAAAAGTAGATTTCTCCAAAGCAGGGAGACCCTGGCATGGAGTGGACATTAACGTTTACTGAGCTGAATTGAACAAGATGACATAAGCAAGGTTTTTATACTTTCTAAGATACATGCACATCTTTGAGGTTATGAGAATCCCTAACTCCCCTCTTAGAATTTTCTTAATTCCCCAAATTTATCTTTTGTCTATCCTGAGTCAGTTGATTGCTGCATTGTTTCAGCCTAGGCTAGTGTCAGTTTTATGATAAAAAATACTAATAACCAAATATTTCAGCATACAATTCATCTTATCAATAGAGAGGTGATCTACTTATTG
Organism: Noctilio leporinus; assembly: GCA_004026585.1. Classification (NCBI taxonomy): domain Eukaryota; kingdom Metazoa; phylum Chordata; class Mammalia; order Chiroptera; family Noctilionidae; genus Noctilio; species Noctilio leporinus. The sequence continues at coordinate 29,587 of PVIW01004568.1, read as the reverse complement.
TCCAGAAAGCTCTAGTGCTGTCACATATCTTACACTACCACAGCTTTTACTATCTGTTCTCTCAAATACTTGTGGTCCAAGATTTATCTATACTTGTATCAATCCACAACTTAGATCGCAGACCTAACGCCAGATGTATTCCTCGCAAACCCAGCTCCTCACTGTGCCGATGTCACCTCCGTCATCACTCCGTCTTTACTTTTATGTGTGCAATAATATTTAGTCGCTGGTCACCCTCTGAAACATTGTACCCAGACGCACTGTTCTCTAGGGAGTTGTAAGCGTGCCACATTGTCACAGTACGACAAGAGCGCCATCTCTGTCTTCAAGATCAGATTACCATAGATGAGCCACCTGCGGCTCAATCTGTGTCCCTGCCCGTTCCTGTAAGAGGTTAATCCTATATTGGAGTTACCATTTTTGCGGGAAATTGCTACTTTTTAAGAAAAATGACTTTATTAACTACGGCAAACAGTTCATAAAAACTCCCATGTTTGGAGCTATTGTAGAACTTTAAAGCAAATGCAGTCCTATAATTATCATTTAATAGCGTTTCTTTCTACGCGCTCCTAAAAGTAATTACATGTTGAAGTAATCCAAAAGGAGTAATCACTTTCTGCATCCTATTAATAGCCTACGGAGTTACCAAATTTCTTGGCCTAGACGGTTTCCCAGAGAAAGCATGAGATAATGGTTTATATCGTGCTGAGTGAAAGCATCAGGTTTCTCTCTCTGTGTTTACTTCCATTATTCTATGTAAACAACCAGGACTGTGTTTGCCTAAACTCGGCGTAAGCCCTGGGCATCTTTATTTTATTATTTTATTGAGTTTATTGGGATGACATTGGTTAATGAACTTATACAGGGTTCAGGTGTACAAGTCTGTAATACGTCTTCTGTAAATTGTACTGTGTGTTCACTACCCCGGTCAAGTCTCCTTCCATCACCATTTACCTCTCCTTTACCCTCTCCTCCTCCCCTCCCCCTTTCCCTCTGGTCATCACCACACGGTTGTCTGTGTCTGAGATTTTTTTCTTGGCTTAATTAGTTCACCCAGCCCCCCAGTCCCCCGCCCCGCTGACAACCGTCAGTCTGTACTCTGTATCTATGTCTGTTTCTATTTTATTCGCTCATTTATTTTGTTCATTACATTTAGTAAAACCACATGGTACTTGTCTTTCTTTGGAAATATAAGGGAGGAAGCCATCTTCATACACACAAATCCTTTAGCTCATTTTACCTCACTGTTCCACAACCCGAGCTCCAAAGACGAGTCCGCGTGTGGCAGGGAAGGAGAGTGCTAGATGGCTTTCCAACACTTCAGCCCATTTTGGGCTCTTAACACTGAAAAGGGAGCTGTTTGGACAGGTGAAGAGCTAAGCCACCCCGGTTTTGAGATGCATTTACTTTGAAAATATCAGACTTAATGGCATCTCTGAAAACACAAGAAATGTGTGATGGATAAGAAGAGGCAAGAAAAAGAAACGCGGCGACTAGCTACTCTCATCTAGCTAGTTCTTCATTAATTAATAAAACCTTCTCACGGCCACTGTTTCACTTGATTTCACAAACAGCCCTGTGAGGTAGGTGAGTTGAATATTTTTATCCCCATTTTCTAGACAAGAAAGGAATACAGAACGCCAGACACTTCAGAGACTTGCTCAAGGTCATGCTGCTGGTAACTGAAACTAATGAAAAAGTTTGAGTATTTGGAGGGTTCTGTCTAGTCATCAGAACACCCTGTATTATAAATATAAAGCTCATGTTTTTTCTAGCTGATTCTTTTTGCAAAATCTAGGTTTATCTTATAGCTAAATAACAACAGTCTTCAGGAGAGGAAAAATCTGAAATTCAATTCAATTCATCAACCTAGGTTTCTAGGTAGAAAGCTTTGTGCACAAAGCAGGACAACCTGGGCTTTGATTTTGGTTTTAATCACAGCCACCCCAATTGTGGTGGGAATACGTTTACAAGGAGTTTTACAGTTTCCTTCTGCTGCATAATTAGTACATATCCTTTGAAGGAAAATTAGAAAATACAAACAAGCAGAAATAAAATTTAAAATAATAAAATTACTTTACGATAATGTAGCACCCATAAATAATCACTGCTATTTCCTGTACCCTTCCAGACTCATGCTTGGACCATATTTTGACCTTGAAAAAGGTCGTCATAAAGAATATGTCCAGCTTTGCCCATGTACTTTTGTCAACATTTTCTTCTAAATAGCTTCCTAATTTCTACCTTAAGAATGTCTGATATCAGCTAGCTAATGTTGCATAAGAACATTTTCGTATACCTTTGCCAAGTACCTAATCATTTTTTGAGGCTAAATTCCTAGAGTGGAATTACTGGATCAAAAGCTTTTGATACTTGACAAATTGCCATCAGAAATATTTATAATACCAGAAATATTTATAATGACCATTAAATAGGTTAGGTCGCATTTCCTCACCTTCTAGCCAACTCAGAATATTATTTAAAAAAAATAACTGACAAGTTGATAGATGAAATATAATCACATTTTAAAACATCAATTTCTTTCATTACTAGTAATGACATTTCTTTCATTAGGAGTTTAAAATAAGTATTGATAGTATTTTTTTTTGCTTTGTAAATCTGCTATTTGTATCCTTCACTCATTTTTGAATTGTACTATATGCATTCATCAATTTGCAATTAATTTACAAAATCTCTTCATCATTTAATGCTCTTAACATTTGAGCTTTCAACTCTATTTCATAGACTTCCTCACTATTTCAATGCCCTTTCAACTCTGAGAATACGATGTTCTTAAGTATAAATGTTGCTCTTTTTATATCATTTTTTCACTTAATGGTATCCTTAACGAGCCTTTCCCTATCCGAAAGTGATATAAAATTCTATTTTTCTTTCTTATAAATCATGCTTCTTGTTTCCACTATTTATTCATGTGATATAAATACACAACCTTCAATTTTGTCCATTTCCTAAATATCATTTAAGAAATAATCAATTATTTCCAACTGATTTGTAACACTGTCTTTATCATCACCTATGTTACCTACTCCATGGTTTTGGGGGGACTTTCCATTCTTTCCATTCTATCTATTTATTCTAATGCTAGTACCATACTTTTCGTTAATAGTTGCACACATGTATATGTTAAAACCTGATATATAGTTTCTCCACATAATTTTTATCTTATTCTTCACTCTTTCAGAAATTTTTGGTTTGGTTTTCTGGGTATAATTTAGAATTAATTTTTAGGGTACCTAATGAGTATCTGTGAATTTGATTGTGTTCTCCTTAAATTTATGTATTAACTTAACAGCTAAAACCATGGTCTGACTTTCCATTGAATCAATTCTTTTTACATTCCATCAGGTGTATTTTGTAGTTGTCTGTACTTTTCAGCTATATGTTTCTTATCAAGTTTATGAATAGCTATTTTATATTCACACACTGTTATCAAATGGATTTTAAATTTGTATTTTCCAAGTGACTGTCTTTAATACAAACTATAGCTATTTTAGTTGGTTTGTTGTTTTAAGGTGATACCACTTCTCAGCTGATTTTCCCATGCTTTCTAGGGTGACAACTATATAAAAATTTAATTACCCATTTGCTTCATCCTTTTTAAATTTTTGATTATTTTTTCTTTAATTGGATAAAATTGTACTTTTAGAACATGTATTAAATAAGAGCAATAATAATGGATATTCTCACTTTACTTGTTCTAGGGTTTTACCATTTAAGATTTGTGTTGTAGGGGTATATATGTTTGTTTTAGGGAATTCCTTTTGCATTATTTTATTAAAATGTGGATGTCCAGTTTCTTTTACAAGTTTTGGATTCAAACAATAAGATAGTATGATTTTGTCTTTTGACCAAATGATTTGACAAGGCAATTAAGTGGAAGAGTCCTAATATTGAATCTCATATTTTTCATATCCAAACTTCTTGTCCCAAACAGTGATCATTTGATAAAGGAGAGAGGAAGGAGCAAGGGTTAGAGGTGAAAAGCTTGTCTTCACTCTTTGTCGCTAGAAAGAGATCAGTCTTAATACTATTACATGAATGTTGGACACAGAATTAATTCTAGAATTATCTCATTTTTTAAACTGTCTAATTCACGGATTGAGCTGCTATTTGGAGAGATAAAAGAGGAATTAGAACACATCCCTGGTTCCCAGAACCCCAGAACTACAGGCTGCCTGATACTTAATAAACATATATCACCTAAAGTTGAAGGCCCATCAGATCATGGAGTTACTTGGCTATGAGAACCTTGTTGATTAATTTGCGCAGCAGAGGACAATTTTAGTAGCTTGCAATAAGTTTCTTTTATAAATATTCTTAGGATGTTCAAGTCAAGAAATTAAAAGTATAACTAACCCTTTAGACATCTTGAAACACCTTCCGTTTCGCTTGACCTTCTCTGCCCTTGACCTGTCTTCCACCTTGACTGCCAGTGTGAGTGTAATTATAAGCTAGGTATTTCCTAGTTCTTCTATCACAATCTCTTCTTTCCATTCTTCTGTCATCATGGACAAAGGAGCTATTGCCATGTACTGTGTGCCAGGAAGTGTCCTAAGAGAGGGGCTTTTGCAATGACTAAGACATAGTTCCTGGTCCCAGGGAGTTTCCGAAAGCACAAAGAGCTAAGTTACAGTAATTTTATTGTGAACGCACAGCTAATTCTGATCATGACTATTAATGACCTATGCACAGGCAAGCTGTGACTCTCTCCGTGGTCCCCACACAGCCTGACTCCAGTCCTGCCACCACTGGAATCAGTCCTTACTAATAAACACACCTGGAGATGTCTGCTTCTTAAAATTCTTCCCTGGTTCTCCATCTCCAATGGATTTAACTGACACTTCATAGCAAGGCATTATAGACTCCCCTCCCCTATAAACTTTGCCTTGATCTCCTGTCTCTTGCTGCCATGAACCTTACACCCCAGCATCTTCGAACCATGTCCGTCCGCCAAGTCCGCCATGCTCTCTCTCATGTCCATGCTCCTGCGCAGCCAAGAATACGCGCTCCTGCCCATCTCCACCTGTCCAAGTCTCACTGTACATAACATCTCCTGGGTACAGCCTGCCCGCATGTCCCCAGCCCCAGCCCATCCCAGACGCTTCCTCCTCGGTGCTCCAGGAATGCTGCACTACCCTTCAGTGTTTTCCTCATCACTCTGCATTCTCGGCAGTTATTCCCCTGTCTGCTCCCCCACAAGAATGTGAGCTCTCTGGGCCACCAGCCCAACATTAAGAAAAGTGGGCTGACCCAATGCATGAATTAAAATAAAAAGGGGTTGGAAAAAAAAAAAAAAAAAACCATGTAATGTGCTTGGGAAATGTCAGGGATTCGTTATTTTTATGGGAAAAAATGACTATGGTATGACATAAGCCCCAGGGCTGGCAAACACAATCCACCTTTTGATGTTGGAATGTCACATCTCCCACCCCTTCCATCCATGTATTATTTCTTATCCCACGGAGTTATACGGGGCAGCTAGGGTTTGGGCCCAGGAAGAGATGACCATTACATGAATTCACTCTACAGGTAGTCTATAAGGTGGGCCAGTTGCAGATAGATCAAATGAGCTCTGATACATGATGCTTTCAAAGTTTTGTTTGAATTTAACTTAATTTAATTAATTGATTTTAAAAAGATTTTATTTCTCATTTTTCAGAGAGAGGAGAAGGGAGGGAGACATCAGTGTATGGTTGCCTTTCACCTGCCTCCAGCTACAGACCTGGCTGGGGACCTGGCTTGCAACCTGGTTATATGCCCCGGCTGGGAATCGAACCAGTGATCTTTGGGTTCACAGGCTGGTGCCTTATCTATTGTGCCACCAGCCAGGGCTTGTTTGAATTTTTAAAACACATACACACATGCACACGCAAAACGAAATATAACATAACAGAAATAACAGTGTGCATGAAAAGCAGATTTAGCTGTGTACAGAAGACTGCCAAGACAGATTCACCCCAACTGGACCATCAGCAAATATCATCTCCTTTTTACTTTTTGCCTAAATAAGCACATTCCTTTTTTTTTTTTTTCTTTTATGAGCAGCACCAAAAAACATTCAAATCTGCTTCTTATTTTTTACTTTTATAATTTAAAGATACCCAAACAGATTTCTGTGGGATGATTTTTCCCCCCTTAATTGCTCTTGGCAGATCAAAATGGCAGATGTCTTTTAATGCTGTGTAAATACTTATGTTCCCTCTCGGCCTGGAATTCACTGCTGCAGTGCGCCCAACGCAGAACTCAGTTTATCTGGGGACCCACGCCCTGCCCAACCACACGAAGGATCAGACATGTTCTTCGTTCAAGCATTCCTCCCGTCACCGATTTAACTAACTGCTGGGATTGCTCAACTCACTTAAAAGACCCTAAATGTTTCTATCCCACTGAATTCTTCAGAGGTTACGCAAAAAGAAATAGTGGGGCGGTATGTTTCTTTCTCCTTCCCTGTCACCAAGGAGAAAATTATCCCAAACAAAAGTGCAGGGAGAGTTGATTTTAAGGGATGTAATAAGTTATAACGATGAAAAATCTATTAATGCCAACAATGCATGACACTTACATATCTTATACACAAGCATGTTAAGAAAGTATTTCTACAATGCTATTTATCGTATTTCATGTTGCCCATCTCTCAGTATCAAAGGTGTTAATTGAAAGGTCATGATCACTGCCCCCGTCCCTGTCCTGATAGTGTGCAGATCCTTGATTCTGGAGACCTGGGGACACTGCAGCCTTCAGAGGCTCAGGTCAAACACTTTTCTTCGTGATACAGGAAGACTAATCTCACTTAGAATTTCCCTCATTGCAGCAGTTCCTTCATTGCAAAATATTGGGAAAATAGTAATTTCCTTTTGGCTCTTGTATGTTGGGTTTGTTTTTGAGGGGGTACGTGTGTGCGTCAGGGAATGCTGTGGGACGAGGTGCTAAAGTGTAGATCTCTCTGCCATAAAATTCTTAGGTTTCTAAGAGCAGCTCTTTATCAGGGACCTGAATCTACCTGCATCTTTCTATAGGCTATGATAGGGTCTAAATAATTATATAACCAAATTATAATTTGGTAAAAAAAAAAAAATAAAACAAATGTAACTAGAATGTGCTAATATCTATAGTCAGATGTGTGTTGACACAAATACAGTGAAATCTAGAGGAGTCTGCCTCCTAGTTTTGTGTTTTCCATGTTAGTGTAATTGCCTTCCTCTTTATCAATTTCCTTTCCTATATAGTAAGGGTAATTATATTTTCTACACACAGTGTCAGGAAATCCTTGGGATAAGGTATGAAGAAGTAACAGGAATAAGGTTTGCACATATTAACAGCTCAATAATGTTGGTTAGTTGAATCTGACTCAAACTAAGTAATAGAAAAAGAGTAATGAGATGAACAGATGAATATATTTAGCAGGAGCATAATCCACAATATAGGTGCAGGCACTGTGGATCATTCTGGTGCAAAAGTGAGAGGCAAGAGCATGGAGACTGGGAGCTGGTTACAAGCTAAGAAACCAGGAAAGCTGACTGTGGGAACGCCAGATTGAGGCTGAGATGTGGGAAGCCTCTCTTTCAGCCATTCATTCTGCACGTAAAACACCACTAAATGCACCACGATGAGCAGGATACAGTCCCTGCCCTCAAAGGGTTCACAGGCTGCTGAAGACGACAGACATTCAAACAATGGTCGCAGACTAAAATTGCAGTTATGTGCAGTAACTGCACATGGATAGGAAATTCACCCGTTGTTCAGAAAGGCAAGAAAATAAAGATATCTAACCACACTACTATGTTCATCTTTAACCATCGGTAGTATCAAATATAAAAAATTACAAACTTTAAAAATACTATTTGAAATTTCGATGATTTCAGTCCCTCAGATTGAAGATGGCAAATATTGGCATCGCAAATTAAAATTGATTTTTCAAATATCACAACTCTTGAGTATAAAAACATATAAATGATTAAACATTCCATTGATGTCTCATGTCATGGTTTAGCACATACACTTTTAGCATTATTAAAGTTTAAAGCTCTACTAAGACTTTTGGGACAGACATACTACGTGTATATTTCACAATTGCATTTAAACGTATATTCTTCATTATCCTGACAGTGCTGTTGGCACATTTCTAGGGAAAGTAGAGAGGGCCCAGGGGACAGTAATCAAACAAGGATTATTCTGCCGGCAACTGTCCTCAAGGGTGTGGGGGCCTTTTATGAAGTAGATAATCTCCTTTGAGCAGAAGGGCAGGGATGGTAGATGTGGTGAGAAGTGAATAAGGGGAGAGCAAGTCTTGTCCTAGATTCTGCAGGTCTTTCACCGTCTCAAACAAGGGCCCCAGAGGGGGGAGCCCAGGGCCTTCCTTCACAGGCTGCAGTGTCTGATCGGAGCAAGCGATGGGGAAGCCTCAGCCTTAGCAGAGGACAGAGAAGAGGTGGTGAGGAAGCTTTCCACCCTGGGTCAAGCCTCCCTCCTGACACCAGCGTGAGAGCAGAGCAAACTAATCCTTGGCAGCAGTGTTTCCTCTTTTCAGGTTGTGCACATGCAGGGGCTGTGCCCATTTTGCTCTCCTCCCTCCACCCTTGTTTTTTGCTAATATAAGTTTTCCTGGTCATGATTCCCTTTTATTTAATTAATTAATTTTTAAAAAAATTTGTTGAGTACATGATGACTTTTAATAACCAATGACATTAACAAAAATGGAAGATATTGCCTTACAAACCTTTGTGGATTATGGAAACCAACTTGGCAATTAATATCAAACATCACGTCCGAGGAGCCAGTAATTGTAATAAAAGGTCATAGTCAATGAACCAGTAATCAACTGTAAGACAATTATCTTAGAAGAGAATGTAAAACTTGAAGCCATTCGTTAAAAAATGTTATGCCAACATTATAGACAAGCTAAAAAGAATCGCAAGCAATGTAAGAACCCAAGAGTAGACCATTATAGAGAAATTGATTTGTTTTTTGTTTTTTTGGGTTTTTTTTTTTTGGAAAATTTAACAACATTGAGAAATTCTGAAGAAAGGTAAAGGAGAAAAACCATGATGTTCGTGTCCTGATTTTCTTTTCATTTTTTTTTAAACTTAGCATTCTATCACAAAAATGCCGCAGGTTATTCAAATACAGTTTCCCTTTAATGTTAGCTGTGTGCACCCCTCCCTTGGGTCACATCATCATCATAACCCGTATATTTTATCCCCAAACTGGTACCAAGGAGAGCGTCATTATCAGGAACCTTTGCATTTTGTCACCATAATGACAAAGTGCACAGGTGAAAACAGCACCCATGTAGGGTCCAGGTTGTAGACCTGAAGTTTTGAATTTATGTTCCATTAATAGAACACTGTAATTTGTGCATGACATAGACCAGCAACTAATGGCCCTGTTGGCAAGTTTTTGCCCAAGTGAGGGAACACTTGGAAGTGGTGGCCTGCCTGTAGCCAAGGCTGGGAACGCTGGGTGCCGAGATGAAACACTGAGGTGCCTGAATAGCACTGTCTTACCTTGGGAGACACGGGGCCCAGGACTGCAGAGTGCGGACTGTTTTCTTACCTCCAGTTGGCGAGCATGGGCGTGTGGGCAGCTAGCTGCTTTCCAAGCAAGATGACATTTCCAGGAATGCGCCTTCCTCTCTTCACCAATAAGCTTTTCTTCCTTCGTCTAGTTCTCTACAAGGAGAGATTCCGAGAAGAATGAATATTTACTGCACATCTCCAACAGCTGGGCGCTGTGCTAAGTACCTGTATGAATATCATCAAATTTAACCCTCAAATGATTGCTTTCTTCGATGAGAATATGAAGTAAGGTGGTTAATGTGCAGGTGATTCAGGAATCAAACCCAGGTCTGCCTGACCCTCAACACTATAAGATGTGCTCTGAGGAAGCTTTGTCAGGGAGAAGGATCTAAGAAATCTCTTGGTGGAAATGGAAGGATCAATACATTTGCCTTTTTCTGCCTCATCTTGTTAACCATGGAGCCAACCTGACACCTCCCTAAAAATGTGAAACCTCATTTTTCCCTTGGGTCACCCATAAACCAAAGGAATGTGTACGTCCCAGTGAGGGGGCCCTCTTCTGTAAAGAGAGAGGATGGCTGGCTGATTAAAATAATTTAGAGCCCTGGCTGGGGCTCGGTGGAGAGGCGCCAGCCTGTGAACCCAAAGGTCGCCCATTCAAATTCCCAGCCAGGGCACGTAACCAGGTTGCAAGCCAGGTCTTCAGCCAGGCCCATAGCAGGAGGCAGGTGAAAGGCAACCATACGTTGATGTTTCTCTTTCTTGCTGCCTCCCTCCCTGCCCTTCTCTCTGAACATAATGAATAAAATATTTTTTTAAATAAAATAAAATAAAATAGTTCAGATGAAAGGGACTCTGTAGTCGAACTTAAAATGCAAAATTGACTTCCAGAATCGGGGTCTTGCTATTGTTAGTTTGTTGCTTTTCCCATTTGTCCAGGTTTGGTTTTCATGACCCACCTACCCATAGTGACTCTTTGGGTTAGTGAAAGATACAGTGGCCAGAGTGGACCACAAGGAAGACGGAATCCTCTGAAATGTCCCACTTGAAAGAAAACTCTCCCCCACTGGTGCTGGGGCCACTTGGTTCTAGAGGGGAAATCTTTTATCCACTCAAGCCACTGGAGCACTGAGGTGCCAAGCCAGGCTGATTCAACACGTTTCCCATCCCACGTTCACCCACTGCCGACTCCCCAGCCCTGGGAGATCTCAACACTGGGCCCTCATTTTTCTGGTAGGATTCCCGAGCCCTCAGGAATCAGCACAGAGGACAGCCGTTGGCTTTTATTACATTATTTGGCTCCAATGACAACCCCATGGGGCTTGATATCAACCAGGCTCCTCATTTTAAAAATGAACAAGGGAGGCCCTCGATGGGCCAAATGACTCACTCTAAAGCATATAATTAGTGTAGGTCCAAGAAGAGACCCCCAGTCCATTTTTGTCCCACCTCTTGAGCTAATCTTAAAATCCATACGTGAAACATATTTGGCTAGAAGAGATTAAAAGGAGTTCTTGAGAAGTACTGCTCTCTCAGAGATTATAAATACTCTAGTAGCTGGGTACTGTGATGAGCTTTTATGTAAGATTTTCAGTGTTTCTGACAGGACTCAGCTATTCAGCGTATGGTACGTCGTGAATCCCATGCCGCTGTCCCACTCACATCCATGTTTCCCACCAGAGGTTGATTCTCACTGGCTTTCGTGTGGAAGCCAGCCTGCTGTGGGTGGGAGCTAGTCTTGCATGGATGGCACACTGAGGAACAGATTTTAAATGACGGCTTCTACAGGTTCGAAAAACTAAAGCATTCTATTCACATCTCCTCCAAACCAACACAATGGGTAACAGGGTGGGACCCACAGACAAACTAAGGGTATTGGGGGTGTCATCTGTATCAGAGCAGGTCATTTAACCAAGCAATTGTACTAATTTGCTCTTGTTCATAAAATTGTATTTTTCCTTTTTATTCATGATGTTGCTAAGTGACACTTCAGCTCATTAAAATAGGTGTAGGTATTGTAACTCCTCATTTGTGGAAGTCTTACTGACATCCAAAGAATTGATGAGAAGGAAAACATAACATAATTTGAAATACGTTATTAAAGATATGTAAATTCTTTTCTAATTGTTAAGCACAGAATAGTGGTTTAGCTTAGAAGAGGCAAAAACCAGGGAACTGGATTTACAGTTACCATTTTCTTTGATCCATTTATTTTTATTTTTCATGACTTTCCATAGTAGATATAATTTTTCTCCAGTGATAAGAGCAATAGATTTCAATCACCTGAAATTTAGAAAATATAGAAACAAGGGCTGGCCCTTCTGCCTTGTTTGGATGGAGATGTTGCAGGAAAGGGCAGAGAATCTCATTATAAGGCTTGCAGACGCCAGTGTATAAACACCTTCCCTTCTGCACTACCCAGAATATCTGCTCATGTCTAAAGAAGACTGGATCTGCCTTTTATGTACGTGTTTTCTCTCACAGAGAACATACCACATTTTCTTTCATTTAAAATATAGCAGTATAATTTTATTATATTCCAAGGTGTTTTTTTCCTATTCATAGCAAGATCCCAAGAGCTGGCTAACTATTGGGCCATCATGCTGGTGACAACATTCATAGTGCTATCAATGACTGGTTCTTTCCTCACAATGGCGGCAGGGCACACTGAGGATCTGTATCTGTGTGTGTGTGTGTGTGTGTGTGTGTGTGTGTGTAATTAGATGGAGTGAAGTCAAAACCTCAACTGTTGTATAATACCAGTGTTTCCCCTAGCTCATACAGCCTGGGAATAATATTTTTGGTGCATAGAGATAGGCAGAAAAATGATGAGGAAGCATTGGGGGCAGAGATTATAAAGACAAAGAAATGCATGAAAGCCAACATCTGGAATTCTGGTTAAGCCTTTCCCAGAACACAGTGACATCATCTGTTCAACGCGTATTGATGGAATGTGCTGCATGTCCAGCACTGGAGGGCCTGAGAGGAATCAGATAAAATCCCCTGTTCTCCCAGAAGCTCATCGTCTGGGAGACGCCAAATAGTAACAGTGGGATACCAATTTCTGCAGAAATAATGTGTACGGTGTTGCGGGGGTTGCAAAGGAGGTGATGGGAGAGGTCTGGAAGGGTCTCCCGACAAAGATGACTTTGGACTCAGTTCTGTGGCTTCAGGAGCTTGCCCATCATGATAGGAGGGCAGCTTTGGGGACTGGAGCATTGGACACGAGGCAGGCCTGGGAAAGGGAGCTGTGCTGGGGCAATGGACACGAGGCAGGCCTGGGAAAGGGAGCTGTGCTGGGGCAATGGACACGAGGCAGGCCTGGGAAAGGGAGCTGTGCTTGGGGCAATGGACACGAGGCAGGCCTGGGAAAGGGAGCTGTGCTGGGGCTCACAAGTGACCCCGCGTGGCAGGCTGGGCTGGGCTGGGAGGTGTGGCAATGGAGAAAACTGGTGATTGTGTGAAGCAGGAGGGGTGATGTGTTCAACTGCTTGAAGTTCAGAGAAACTAGAAGCCTTCTGCTGGGTTTTGTCGATTATTTCCTCTTAAAGGAGATGGGTTCCTTTAGGACTGACGACTGGATTCCTAATTTGGGCAAGCTTGGAGGGTGGAGAGCAGATCTCTGAGAAAAATAAACAACTGCCCAAATGCTTGGCATGAAGTAGGCGAAGTGCAAAGGTTTTTTCTGATGGTCTTCTTCATAGTCATTTTTGTGTTTATTTATATCCTGTACTAACATGGAGTATGTGAAGGAAGCCCACACTTGTATTGGACAAAAAGGACTACTCCCAAATAGAAAACGGTGTGATTCTTGTGCCAATGCAGGTGTTCAGTATCCACCAATTAAAAAAGAGCCAGTTTCTGATTTTGTTCCAAAATGCAGAGGTGATTCTGCGATCCTGTCACACCCAGTGACCTCAGTTTCTAGAAAACAAGTGAGGAAGACTCTGTTTGCTCCCCCTGGTGGGGACAAGGGCACCCCGAGATCCGCCAGGCCAAGTGCAAACACGTCCACGCTGGGACTGGAACGTCCCATTCTGAGAGCCCACCCTGTCTCCCCTCTTCCCACAGATAACACCGCAGGGGTATACGCCCGGCGTGGGGGGTTCAGTCGGCAGAAGCAGGACCTGTATCTCCTGCCCATTGTGATCAGCGACGGCGGCATCCCACCCATGAGCAGCACCAACACCCTCACCATCAAGGTGTGTGGGTGTGACGTGAACGGGGCCCTGCTGTCCTGCAACGCAGAGGCTTACATCCTGAACGCCGGCCTGAGCACAGGGGCACTGATCGCCATCCTGGCCTGCATCGTCATCCTCCTGGGTAAGGGGTCCTCCCCGCTGTCCCCAGAGGCCCATCCTTGAACCACAGGTGCTTCTCAGGGTCAGGCTGGTGACCTGAGCTATGCTGTGTGCTGTGGATAAAATCTGAGACAAAGAAGCACTTCCTGCTCTTGTGCCTTTTATGGAATGGGGGTGGGATGCAGGCTAGTAAGGACCAGTTAGAGCAGAGTCAGGGAAAGGTGGAGGGAAGGTTGATGAGCAGGTTGCCAGGCATCTCAGTGCTGCCTAAGAGAAGCCACCTGGGGCTGCAGGTGACACCCGACGGTTTTGCAGGAGAGGAGTCTAGGCAGAGACCTGGCATAGGAGCAGTGGCTTGCCTTACAAGAGGAAGGGGAAGGATGAGAGGCAGAAAGAATATTCATGAGGCAAAGGACAGTGTGTGGAAGACTCAAGGACCTGGACGAAGGTCTCCAGGCGAAAGGTGGACCGTGACTCCTCCTCTAATTACCACGTGTCATATGGGGTGCATGCCTCAGACCCCACCCTGAGAAGCGCCTTCTGTCCTGGCAGACCAAGTGAGGTGCTCCTCTTCCGCACATCCCCCCTCTGTGAGTTGCTCTGTAATAACAGGAATGTGCTGAGGCTGATAACATCTACTGTTTCTGGGCCTCGTGGGAAGATGAAATTAGTTTTCCCAGCTTCTCAGACTGGTGACAAAAATCAAGATTCAAATCCAAGTATGTCTGACATCAAAGTGATGCTTTTTCTACAACCCTTAGTTCTGCACTGGATGAATGAATGGGGTTCAGGTGAACAGGGAGGGGGCAGTGGTGAGTTCAGCCCCTAGTTCCTGACTGTTGTCCTGGTAACCAGGCTGCAGGTGGGCCACAGGGATGAAGAGAAGATTTACACGAGATCTCAGTGCTTGATAAGTTCATGCTTGCTAAGTTCATCATCCATCAAGGAAAATACACCTGAATAGGTAAACTACAGAAGCTCATGGTGAGGGCCAGGATAGGGACATGAACCAAAAGTGTTGGGGGCACAAGAGTAGAAAGTGCCTGACATTGACTGAGAAGGTCAGAGTCACCTTCCTGAGGATGTGACACACTGGTCAGGCTCTGAGTTTCCCAGCTGGTGAAAGAGACTGGGATAGATGGATATTGCAAGTAGTGGGGACAGAATACAAAGGAGCTCTAAGGAAGTCATTGTCAAGCATGTGAGCCAGGTGATAAAGGTCAGGACGATGGTAAAGACGTGGTTGGATTGGTACGTGGAGCAGGGTGGGATGCCAGAAAGGTGTCCATGGTGAAGGGTAGGACTGACTCGGCCAAGCCAGGAAAGTGAGAGGGAATGGCCCGGGCCAACGTATGGTCAGGGACAAGGCACGGAGGAAGGACACCGCCTGGTGAACACTGGGGGCCAGGTCCAGCCCGGGCGGGTGCAAGTGCCCGTCCCTGCATGTCCCAGTGGTGGTGGCTCAGAGGGGCTCTCAGACCATGTTCCACCTTCAGCCTCCAACGTCATAACCAGCGTTGCTGCGCTGTGGGGGGGATTCTGATGGAACGTTGTGAGGGGGCAGCAGCCAGAGTTAGGCTTTGTCTGCACTTCCCTTACAAGGAGCTCTGCTCGCTCGTCCCAGATTGCCTGAGCTTAGTGTGGGGGCCCTTCCACAAGGGAGGGGACAGGCGCTTGCACTGGAGTTCCAGCTGGGGCTGATTTTCCTCTGTTCAAATAGACGAGGGATTGTCTCCCGGGTCTTATAGTTTCCCTCTTCTTTACGGTGCTTTGAAGAGGACCCCAGCATGCTTGTGGTGACATTTCTTATTAAGACAGAGGAGCTCGAGGCTGGCCCCACCCCTGGCGCTCCGGGCGGGGGCTGGGCGCCCCTCCTCCAGAGAGGAAGGACCGGAGGTCGCTGAGCGTGCTTGTCTGTGACCTCAGAGGGGCAGCTGTTTTCATCTGCTCCACGAAACTGGCTGACAACCACATATTTAGACTCTCCCTAATGCTCCGGAAGACGACTTTCCAGGTCAGATTGGTTTGGGAGAAGCTCAAAAATAGCTCCACGTTGCCGCTTTGTTTGGCTGTCATCCTGTCCGCCGGGATTCTGTAGAGGAAGAGGCAGGGGCAGGGCCGCCCGCCCCTGTGGGTTTCGAGGGCCAGCGCAGACCCTTCCGTTCCAGCGCTCGCTGTGCTCCGTGCGAGCAGGGTTCTCCTAACCCAGCAACGCTGGCCTAACCTGGTCTCACTTTCCTTCCCTTGTAGTCATCGTGGTCTTGTTCGTGACCCTGAGGAGGCAGAAGAAAGAGCCCCTCATTGTCTTTGAGGAAGAAGACGTCCGCGAGAACATCATCACCTACGATGACGAGGGGGGCGGGGAGGAGGACACGGAAGCCTTCGACATCGCCACCCTCCAGAATCCGGACGGCATCAACGGGTTCATCCCTCGCAAAGACATCAAACCCGAGTACCAGTACATGCCCAGACCTGGGCTCCGGCCAGCACCCAACAGTGTGGACGTTGACGACTTCATCAACACGAGAATACAGGAGGCCGATAACGATCCCACGGCCCCTCCTTATGACTCCATCCAAATCTATGGTTACGAAGGCCGGGGCTCCGTGGCCGGGTCCCTGAGCTCCCTGGAGTCGGCCACCACAGATTCAGACTTGGACTATGACTACCTACAGAACTGGGGACCTCGTTTTAAGAAACTAGCAGACTTGTACGGTTCCAAAGACACTTTTGATGACGACTCTTAACAATAACGATACAAACTTGGCCTTAAGAACTGTGTCCGGCGTTCTGAAGAATCTAGAAGATACGTAAACAGGTATTTTTTTAAATCAAGGAAAGGCTCATTTCAAGCAAGCAGAAGTTTTACAGAGAGGATACATTTACTAAAACTGCAAGGACATTAAAGTGGTAAATACTGTGAAGTACCTTTTCTCATAAAAAAGGCAAATACCGAAGCTGTTTATCAGCTTCACTGGAGGAAAACCACTTGGCATACAAAATATTTAAGTGAAGGAAAAGTCTAATGGTGAACTTACAATGAAGGGAAATCATTTCTGTGTTATGAACATCTAAGTCCTTCTTCCTTCTTATTTTTTATTTGTCAAAGAAGCTTCCACAAAATTAGAAAGGACAACAGTTCTGATCTGTAATTTCGCCTTAAACTATGGACACTCTATATGTAGTGCATTTTTAAACTTGAAATATATAATATTCAGCCAGCTTAAACCCATAAAATGTATGTACAATACAATGTACAATTATGTCTCTTGAGCATCAATCTTGTTACTGCTGATTCTTGTAAATCTTTTTGCTTCTACTTTCATCTTAAACTAATACGTGCCAGATATAACTGTCTTGTTTCGGTGAGAGGCGCCCTATTTCTATGTCATTTTTAATGTATCTATTTGTACAATTTTAAAGTTCTTATTTTAGTATACATGCAAATATCAGTATTCTGACATGTAAGAAATGTTACGGCATCACACTTATATTTTATGAACATTGTACTGTTGCTTTAATATGAGCTTCAATATACGAAGCAACCTTTGAAATAAAAAAAAAAGATTCTTTTTTAAAATTCTGGGCTTGATTCTTAACATTGGAAGCATTAAGTATTTCTAATGACCCATTTATATTTCTAATTCAAGATATTGTGGTCTTTTGATAACCCCATTTATGAACTGCTATAGAGTCTGCTGCTTTTCTTATTTAAAATCAAACATGTTTTGCCACTGTTTTCAGATAAGATTCCGTAACATTGTGTAAAGCTTTTCTGTATATTCTCAGTGTGGGCTTTCCCAGCTTCCCTTCCCACCCATCTCCTAAAAAAGTAGGATGCTAAAGATCTAGTTCAGTTTGTGATTTCGCAACATTTGTTATATAATACGCATTTATCTTGTATATCAGTACTTCAGTGGTATGAGAGATGACTCCATGAGGGAATGAAATCATCAGAACTCTAAAGTTCAAGAGGGAGACTTGATGCCCCCACACCAAGCATTTGGGGGCTTGGGAGCGTGAAGAGTCAAAACTATAAATTCATCATGAACTGTCATCAGACCTCCGATGTTATTCTCTTTTTCCCTACTTTGATCTTGCCAGGCAATCGTCATGGCTCTGACCGTTCAAACTGCTGACGTTTTCTCCTAAATCTGACTTCTCTGAAAAGAAGGCTGAGCCTTCCATTTTGAGAAAAGAAAGAGCAACTCTTTTCCACATTTTAAACCATGCTTTGGGCCCTAAGCACAGAAAGTGGGCAGGGACCATGGTGGATTCTGGGGGTCAACGCCATTTGTCGTGTGTGATGTGTAAGTTAGTCTCCTGCCAGCCTCTCCAGCTGCCTGGGGACAGGGATTTTTATCAAGGCCATTTCACCTGCTCAGTTAGGTCAAAGGCTGAAATGTATTCGAGAGGAAGACCACACAAGGTCATGCTGCAGGTCCTTCCCCGCTTCCCTACCCTAGACACAGGGCACATGCTTTCTCTTGGATTGCAGACAATTTCAGACTAAAGGTTTTGTTTTTTGTTTTTTTTCATTTCTTGTAAAGGTTTCTTTGAAGCATTTCTTGATATCTTGCTCCATGCTATTTTTATGACTTGAGTCAAAATGCATACAAAGAAAAATGTGTCTATGAAAGTGCTCACTTCCATTTTACTTTGCATTTAAATCAAATTGTCTGAAGATGTCAATGGGATAAATTCTGTGGACAATGTCACTTTGGAAGCTTTCATTTCCGTGAAGGATTGCACATTCTCTGTACTTCCATAATTGCAGGTTTTGTTCATTTTTTTTTACATAGTTTTTGTAATCCAAAGAATATTTTGCTAGATTTGCACAGCTCTGCAACTGAATCTGAAATGAAGAAATAACTCAAAAGGCATAGGAATAGCACTTAAACAAGTACACAGATCTAAGTACCCCTGTCATCATGGATGATCTTTTTTCTATAAATGTATTTGGATTTGATTTGACAAATGTTTTTACATTTTTTATGTTTAAATTTATTTTTTAAAAAAGGCTGTCTACTTTCAATAGTTAAAAATACTTGTTTTCTTTTGATCTTCTCTCCCTTTTTATTTTAAGCCTCTATTGTTCATAGAACCCTCTTAGATGCTTGGAAATAAAATGTCTTTTCTGGCTAGTGGAGTCCCTTTTCATTTGGAACATACTGCCTTCGTTTAAGTGGTCCTTCCATATTTTGATAGGAAGTATTCATTGCTTTGTGGCATCCATCCAACTAAAAGAATGAGCACTCCTCTGTTTTTGTCCTTGAGTGGCTATTGCTTATTTCCTCATTCATTCATTCATTCATTCATTCATCAAAGTCTTATTTTGCAGGCCCTGTGCTAATTACTTATGGATGCTGAATGAAACTTGCTACCTTCATTTACATCTTTCAATCTTCCCAAACATGTTCCAAAATATCCATCCTAATGTCTTGTAACCTCCTGTTTGCCTCTAGGCTTACCTGCCTCCCTGGGCAATATAACAGGATTTTCTCTCTTCTTCAGGATTGAGGGAACAAAAGAAGTCAAAGCTATAATAGTAGATGGTGAGGTGTTGACCTGGAGAGATCTTGTGTTGAGCTAACTTACAGCCTGTAGGCCATTACTAGTGGGAACAGTGGGAAGATAGGAGATCCCCGTATCTACGTCACTTGGAGAAACTTATTAAAAATACACATGGTGCTCAGAGACCATTGCTCTGGCTGTCCAGTGGGACCTGTTCCGGAGTCTTTGAAGTTGCTCCTGGGTAATTGTGCAAGATCCTTCATCACTTTTGAAAGCCTCTGTAGGGCACTGAGGAATAAGTTGGGATCTCTGAGCAGAAGAGTGGCCAAGTCTACCTGGCAGACAGTACAAAGGACAGGCGAGGAGCACAGGCACCTACAGGCATGCCGGGAGTGTTTTTTAATGAAAGTCAAAATGCAATACAAGGGGGGCCTTAACACATTTCAGTAAATTGAGGATGGAGAAGAGATAAAGCTTCCCTGCATCTACACTGCTGTCAGTCTGGTCTAGACCTTTGCCATCTCTGACCTGTAAGACCAACAGAGCCTCTCAGTCACTGTCTACCTCCCAGCCTCTTCTCCCAGAGAAGCCCTAGGGTCAGATCACATGACTCCATAACCGACACCAAAGGTTCTGCATAAATTCCAGTTCCCTTACTTTGCCACTGTACATGACCAGGGAGCCCTGCAAACTCTCCAACATCATCTTCCTTCCATTCCCTCTTGGTGCCCTGTGCTCCAGCCACACTGGCCATCTGTCAGCCATCTGTCAGGTCCCCAGGTGGACAAAATATGCTCCTTTTCCATCCAAAGTCGGTCACCCTTTGTTGGTTTCTCCTGTCACAGTGACAACTTATTTGGCTTTTTGGCTTTTCCTGTCTGTGGCTCTGATGACCTCACCAGAATGTAGGTTTCAAGAGGCAGGGATGGGCTTCCTCTCTGCCACATACCTCACGCTCTTCCTTTCCCAACGTGGGCCCAGCAGAATGGCTCCCACAAATAAGGGCAGTGAGAAGAAGAAGGGCCGCCTTGTCATCAACAAGGTCATGACTGGAGAATAGTATACCATCAACATCCACAAGTGCATCCTAGGCAGAAGTTTCAAGAAGCATGACCCTTGGGAACTCAGATTCAGAAATTTGCTGTGAAGAACATGGGAATCCAGATGTGGTCACTGACCCAGGTTCAACACAGCTGCCAGGGCCACAGAAATAAGGACTGTCCCACACTGTATCCAGGAGCAGTTGCCCAGAAAATGCAATGAGGATGAAGATTTACCCAATGAGCTCCACACATCGGGCTCCTATGTACCTGTCAACCACTTTGGAAAATCTACAAACAGGTAATGCAGATGAGATCTAACTGCCAATTGTTGCATAAAATTATACAATGACAAAAAAGGGGGGCACAAGAGGCAGGGATCTTGTCTTGTTTCATGCCCAGTCCTTTACATATACATGGTGCCTGAAATATAATCGGCGCAAAGCCAACACTTCTTGAATGAATGATGATGGCAGACTTATCAGGACTGGATATCTGATCAGAGAACGTCAGTGTGATTTTTAAGCTTTCTCACCAAAGACATTGAGTGGATTGTGACCTTGATACCTGGGATTGTGAATTTGAAAGGAGAAGTGGGTTTGGTGGGAGGAAGTTGAATTAAGTGTGGGTTGGACATGTAAATTGGGGGTGCCTGTGTGACAGCTAGTTGGAACTGTCAAGTAGCTCAGCAGAAATGTGGGTTTGCTCCTGGCTCACTACAGAAGTGGGACTAGGCTTGGGGGAGGAGTCATTGTCAGATGCTAGTTGAAGTCTCACGAGTGACTGCGTTTCTAATTGGAGTCCGTTGCTCACCCCCAACTTTAAAGCAGTGTTTTGGTGGTGAAGTAAGTCCCTCTGGTGCTGAAGAGTAACACTGACTTGAGTTTTATTAATAAGGATAATTAATAAGCATAAACCTGATCCCTGTATGTCAAATGCATTGAAAAATAAGAAGGGAATATTAATTCATTCACTAATACTTTTCTTCAATAAGTGAGACTCCTTTGGGCTCATACTATGTAGGGGAGAATGTCCTAGACACAAAACATTGACCTCATTCCTTTGAGAAAACAAAGTGTGTGTTCCATTCCGCACGTTACCCTGAAGGAAATGGTAGACCAGTGAGGCTAAGCATCTCTCTAAATCATCCACAGAACCCTATTTCCTTCACCATGGTCAAGGACCTTATCCTTTAAATGTAAAGAGCCAACAGCAAGGAGTGTTCTTCATAGTCAGTGACTTAGCGGAGGCATTGGCAGTAAGAACTTGGGATGGACATTCCCTGGTCTCAGTTCAGTTATTAGTTTGAGCAGCCATTTGCCACAGAGCTAGATGACAAGATTCAATCACAACGCCCAGCCTGCCTTCCAAATTCAAGGCATCACACAGGTCAGGATTTCAAATTGTTTCTGCTGGGGTTTGCATCTTTCTCCAACAGGAATGTTGACAATCAAACAGAAAAGAAACTGATTAGGCATTTTATAGTTGTCTGAGCTCTGTTTCATGAAGAAAATGTTTGCTGTCTCATTTTCTTCATGGGATTTAAATTGTGTTAAAAAAAAAAAAAACACTCGAACATTTTAAGCATAATTATCTGGAAACACATATAAGATAAAAATACAGTTCAGTTTTAAAGTGCTTTAATATTTCACTTACTCAAATGTATTTTTTTCAGTTTCTCCTGTACCATTCTAAGTTAACCAATAAAAATTTCCTGCATTAAAAAAAAAAAAAAAAAAAAAAAAAACGAAAATATGGTCAATGATGGGAGCCTCTGTCAGGTCCCATGGCCTGGGAATAAGAACATATTTTTCATCTTGCGGGCTAACTCTATTTTTTATTTTTAATGATTAGAGGCTACCATTGTCTTAAAAGGGCCGTCTTCATTCCAGGTGTTGTTATACATTTTAAACATGATTTCATAATTCTCTCATTTTAATCAGGTGATTGCCATTACTTGGTGGCCTCTCACAGGCTCACAGACATAACACTAAGATATGTCCTGTGAGGAGCTCAAAGCTTCAGCTCAAGAGTGAAAGCAACATACTCTTTATTGGGTATCACACTCAATACACCCTATGTATAAAGCCTGGTACTTAGTTGCTGTGTGAGTAACTGTGGGCAGGTATCTGGACCTCTCTGAATGTCCTTTTCCACAAATATGCAATGTGAATAACAATTCTTATGTTGTCAGCAGTGGTAAGGAATACATGAGCTTCCATTTCTGGAGACTCTTAACAGTTCCTAGGGGCAGGGCAACCACTTAATATAAGGTAGCAATTATGTTGTTAACATTTGTATTCTTTTCGCAATCCCAGGTTGCAGAACAAATGTAAGGGAAGAATTTACTACTTCATGACTCCCTTTTCCTCTTCAAAGTCAGTTCATGGTGTCATTTCCCTTTCCTGAGCCAACAACAGAATATAGCACATGGTAGTTTAGTTTCAGGGAACTGTTGGTGACCAGTCTCCTACAACCAGAAAAACTTTTCTTTTTAAATAAAACTAATGATCTGATCAATGAATTCACTGACGTGGACTATAATATGCAGCATAAAATTGGCAAGGCAACAGGTAGTTTTTAAATGTCTTACTGAATAAACTCAGAAGCTTATGAGTTATATTTAAATAGATCAACACTATGTATCAAATGGTATTTGAAATTTGGATGACCTCTGTGGCCCCCCGAGGAGAAGGATTCACTGCATGTGAACTCTGGGCCAGGATTAGTCTGCTGGGACAGGCTCCCCATGGGGAATGACTCTGCCTGTTAACCGCATGAGTCAACCGCCCAACAGAAGGAGACCTGCCCCACCCCCTCAGAACCACACAGGTTGGATCCTCGTTTGCATCTGCCGTGACCAATCAGAGCTGCCCAATTTAGATACTTCATTTACATAAATGGACCCAACTGGGAGCCAGGACAGGAACTTGCACTAAGAAAGGCAGCTCCCCTTTGTCTCTATGGAACACAATTCAAGTTGCTACCTGACTCTGTGTCTCTTAGGCTGCAGCTCCTTTTGCTCAAATAAATGCTTTTTTATTCTTTATTGCAGCCTAAAATTAATTTTCGATTTGCACTTTGTCAAGAATTGCACAAACGTTGATATTTCTAATATAAGGGATTTTATATTTGATATATTTTTGCTCACATATTGAAACAATGGTGCTCCTTTTATAAACACAGTTCTTTGAAAATATTTAGATTTGACGACAGACATATAATTTCATTAGAACACTTTTTAAATACCACTTCTGATGAGTTTAATTTAACTACATTTTTAGTCCATTTAGCACACAGGAAATTGGAAATTACTTTATGCTATGATAATTTTCTTTCTTTTTTTTTTTAATAAGCACTAACTGGGATGTGAAAGTAGTGCTTGGAAATAGAATTTCCAAATGTTTTTCTGATATGACTTAGTGAAGAGGTCCATGCGATGGTGCTGACCTGGCTACTCAATCAGCCCTCCTGCATCCCACCCACCTCTTGTCTGTACTGTGGATTCCCCACATTGAATCAGAGCACAGAAAATATTAGAGGCAAGAATGTAGGGGTGGATAGCTAAAAGAAAAGAAATTCTTCACTTCATGTTCTCTGTTGTATAGCATTCCGGAGGAAGAGAAACGAATGGGAATGCTCTATCTCCCCTCACCCCCCAGCCCCAGGTTGTGACAGTGTCTTCGTAACAGTTTGGATTTAGGGTTGATGGGACTGGCCTTCCCTCTCTGGATGTTCCCCTGCCACACACACTCAGATCAGACTGGGCCCTATGGACTAAGAGGACTGAGACACCATCCGATGACCTGACTTGCTGGGTCTGAAAAGCTCCCTTAATTTCTGTGAGGGTCCTTTTCTTCATCCATATGGTGGCACAGGGAATCTCTGTGGGGCCTCCTTTGAGAGTTCTAGAAAAGAGTGACCTGAAACAGGGAAACAACTTGCCCAACAAATGAATGATTTTGCTGTTTGTTTTTGCTATTCTCTGGGCTTTTTCTTCCTGTAAACTGGATCTTTCTGCAAATAATTCCAAAGAGAACCCCAGATCCCAAGCACGGTTAAGGAACTCCCTGGCCTCCTTCGCCTACGGCAAGACTTTGCTGCCATAGCTGCAAGGCAGGCTTTCAACCTCCTCTCAGGGGTGGATCCTGAGCTTGCTGTGTAAGAACGGCAGCCCCAGGGGTCCCGCCACCCAGCCCCTCAACTCCCTGCAGACTCCTCGCCAGCACGGAAACTTCCAGGCCCAGGCTGGGGGGAATCTTGATCCAGGAAACTATTGTTTTCCAAGTGCGGAAAGTGTATTTCTGCATCTCTGGTGGCTGGAAGAAATGGTTCTAAGTGACACTAAGCAATACACATTTTCAAGGGCAAAAGGTTGTCCCTTTTCAATTACTAAGCAAATCGTCTGCACCCAATTCTTCCCTTGTCTGGAATCCACTTCCCCCTGTGGGGGCTCCTAGTCCCTGCCCACCATACTGTTCTCTGTCATTCTTCTCAGAGACACAGACTGTCTCCTGTTCCACTAGGCTCCAGCCCAGTCTTCCCTCTCTGTTTTTGTAGAATCCAGTTTGATCAAGAATCCTGCCGAGTCGGTTACTGAAAATTCTCCACCACTGGCATCTCGCTACCCTCGTATCTCAATCACGCTGGTCTGCCTTCTGCAAGAATTCTGCCAGGGCGGTGCAGCAAGAATGCCCTGGCCACTGACATTTCCTCTGAGTAATTTTGCATCTTTGACCCCCACCTGCTCTGTGGATAGAAGTCTCCACTTGTCCCACTTGTTGGGGTTGGAGTTGAGCTCCATCCATTTCTCCCCCCGGCTAGGAAAACCCCCTGCAGGAGCTCCACAGGCATAAAGCATGCCCTACCTACCGTCTTTAACAAGTGCTGTGAAAATGAATAACATTTTCTTTAACAGACAACATCTCATGTTCTGAACTTTCTCTCTTTTCAGTGTTTGCTCTGTGTATTTTCCGTAAATCTATTTACTCTCTAGAATGTATGCTTCATGGGACTCAAAGCCTTTCTCTTTTCACCGTGTGCCCCAGAGCCCAGGGTGCTGTACATGTTCACTAAACACACTTTGAACAATTAGGGGTGTTGGTAAAGGTTGTATTGCTCTTTCTGATCGGGTAAGGCCTAGCTTGGGGCTCTAAGTCTGGCCAGTGTAAATTCCCATTTTTGAAAGGGAAATAAGGCCTCAAAATTAAAGTCTTTGGCAGCAAATATCTATTTAGAACTTAGTAAAATGGTTTTCTTTCCATGTATTTATCTGTGCAGTTTCCTTCCCTATCATGCGAGTTTTCCACTCATAGCAATAACATAATGATTGCTTTTAATATTGTGATATTGCAATAGTAAGAGATAAATATTTGGTCTTCTTCCCCTTTCCAGTGGAGTTCCTAAAACTTTGCATTTCCTAAGTGATGAGAGGGATGAATGTGCGTTTTGCTATGTTAACACATTGTTGACCAGCAATTTTATACGAAAGCTAATGCAAGCGCGAACACGAATTAACCTGTGTAGCAGACTACATCCATCTGTTCACTAATGACATGACTGATGACTTTAGGGGCCGCATCTAAGGATGTGACTGGTTGTGGACCTATCGGGGGAGGGGGTTGGAGATTTAATCCATCCCCAGCAGCCAATCATTTCATCAATCATGCCTCAGTAAGGAAGCCTCCAAGAAACCCTGAAAGGGCGGGGTGCTCTAGTTTCCGAGTTGGTCCTCATCGAGAGTTGGGGTGGGGACTCACATAGACAGAACTTGGAATCCCTACACTCTTACTCCTAGCTTCTTTCTTTTTGCATCTCTTCCACCTGCCTGTTTCCTTTCTAATAAACTAGTAATTAGTAATAAGATGTTTCTGGGTTATGTGAGGACTTGAGTGTATGCATCGAGCTCCAGAAGGGGGGCACTAAAACCCTTAATCTACTATTCCCAGTGAGTCAGAAGCGTAGGTGACAACTGGGGTTTGTGACTGGCATCTGAAGGGTCAGAGGCAGTTTTATAGAATTAAGCCCTTAACCTGCAGACTATGACATCATCTTCAGGTCAGAATCACGTCAGAATGAGTAGGACACCCAGCTGGTGTCCTGAAATTGTTTGTTGGTAGGAAAATTCCCTGCTTCTCCCCACATTGGAATTGAGTATAGAAACCTTTAAAAATACATCTGTGTAGATTTTTTAAAAAATCCTTTATAGATAAATGTTATTTTATAAATAGCATATCTGCCCATCAAATACACCATAGGGTACAGGGTAGAGGAGACGAGGCTGATGTTGTATTCAGTGTCACTCTGGGAGTTTGAGCAGCACTGAAGGTATCCTAACAGCCCATTCACAGATGAGAGAACTGAGATCCCACAAGGTGCACTAACTTGCTTCAAGAACCAGGAACCAAGAAGAGGATCTAGAAAGAAAATTCAAATCTATTTGTAACCTAACTTGAAACAGGATACAGATCTTCCCTACAGCCCATGGTTTCAGGGACAGGGGAAGAAGAAAATATAGCTTTTAAGA
Source organism: Noctilio leporinus (assembly GCA_004026585.1). Lineage (NCBI taxonomy): Eukaryota > Metazoa > Chordata > Mammalia > Chiroptera > Noctilionidae > Noctilio > Noctilio leporinus. The sequence goes on along the minus strand of PVIW01004568.1, from coordinate 2,670 downwards.
TACTTTGCATATCTTTGACAAGCTGATAGCTAGATAATAGCTGTGCTATATCCCCAGGACAAAAGGTGTACAGGGTAATTGACTTCCAGAATTTTAAAGGAGGGGAAGGCAGCCTTTTGACTCAACTCCTTTCAATTCGATTTATCAATACCATTGGTGTTGCCAACCAAACGATATGAGAAGATACAGCGTGACCAGTCACTCCCTGAATACAGGCATTTCAAGTATTCAGAAGCAGAGATTGATCAGCAGTTGTTAACCCATTATTTGGATTCTCCCTTTAGTGTTTTCAGCATCCAAAAAGCTAGAGAGCACCAAAAAGCTAGGCATGTTGGTGCTAAGGAAAGGATGACATGTAACCCTATCTATGTGAGTTTCCAGAGCTCTTTCGGCTATTTTTGCGCAGGGCTCCAATGTTTAAGTAAAAGAAAGCTTTGAAATCCCATTTGAATGGTCGACAAGGAGGAGGAGAGCTCTACAACGAATCAAGGTTCTAGTTAATGCAGTAGGTTTTTACTTAAACTGTGGTGGTTTTTAAACCCAGACTGGTTGCCAGAAAGGAAACGGAAGTTGTTGCTAGTCATCCTGCCGAATGTTAAATATATGCTTTCAGCTACATTCGGGAGCAACATGCCCATGATTCTCCCCCTCAAAAATCAAAGGGACATTTATTGGCAGTTTACTCTGTTCTGGAAATGGACCCACTTAATATTCATCACCATTCCCTTTTAATTGTTCAGTATTACGGATAAAACTCCAAATAAAGAATATCTTTTAGACACCACCATGCAGAGATTTTTAAAAATTATTTCTAACAAGATGATTGAAGTCCTGAAGATCCAAAAATCCCATAGCCATACATTTGTCCACTTTTTCTTTATTAGGAAGGAGCCGGGGAAGACAACTTCTTATGGGTATCATTAATAACCACAGTGACCACCTGTTTTAGTTCTCCCCAAAACAGTCCCAGTTTTTGTTTGTGGTTCCTGATTTTTTAAAAAGATTTTATTTATTATTTTTACAGAGAAGGGCAGGGAGAAGAAGAGAGGAGAGAGACATCAATGTATGGTTGCCTTTCACCTGCCTCCAGCTATGGACATGGATGGAGACTTGTCTTGTAACCTGGTTACATGCCCTGACTGGGAATTGAACCAGTGACCTTTGGGTTTGCAGGCCAGCACCTTATCCACTGAGCCACTAGCCAGGGCTCTGATTAATTTTTAATAATACCCCCTTTCGTTGTACAAAGTGACCTATTATGAATAATAACTTATAGGGTTACCCTGCCAATAATTTTATCCCACAGCGTGTTCACTCTGCTGATTTCTATTACCTGAGTTCCCCACCACCACCACCACTGTGTGTAGCTGTGTGTGACTCCTGGCCTACTGGGAGGTGGTCTCCCATAACAGGCCTGGCATTGTGGAACATCTCCACACCCAGAGAAAACTATCTGGGTACCATGGTGTAGCCCATTTGACACATAAAATTAGCCACTGCAAGCTTGCAAGAGCTTCTGGTTTACATAATGTGTCAAGTTCATAATGCCAGGGGACAAGAAAAACAACCCCCTCCTTGATAGCTGCAGCAAAATCCAAAAAGAAAAAGACTGGGCTAGCTCACGGAACATGGCAACCCCAGGCCAATTCCAGTGGGTGGGGTCAGGGGTTTACAGCTGGACAAGTCTAGGTTGCAGATTGGGTGTGAAAGAGGCAGCCCCAATGCAGCACATGGAACAGGTTTATTAGAGAAAAGACATAAAAGAAGAAAGGGGCCAAGATAGGCATGTTGAGCAGGAATAAGTTCTGATTAGTGTTCACTGCAGACATTATCCTAGCTGACCTACACAGAGCTTTCAGTCGAATCTTCTCTTTATAATCAATTTACTTTTCAAGTACCATTATCTATTTGTTCAAAGAACAAAGGGAAAGATCAGAGCTTTGTCTGCACTGGTTGCATCACAACTGTATAATTCTTCCAAGATAAGAAAGCCCAAGGATAAACTGTGGTACATTCAAGAAAAAGATTGAACTATCGATACACTTAACAACATAAGTGAGTTTCAAATGCATTTATGCTCCGCAAAAGAAGCCAGGCTCAAAGGGGTGCATCTGCTGGCTTCCATTTCTACATCCTTCCTGCATATTCAAAATTTACAAGACACAGTCAGATCAGTGTTTGCTAAGCATTGGGGGTAAGGATGAGAATATGGGTGGTTTTCTTCTATATCTTAATTATGGTGGTAGTCACATGATTTTCTGTGTTTGTCAAAACTAGCAGAACCAAATGATATGGAAAGAAAAAGCATCAAAAGCAAAAATAAGCAAATGGGACTACATTAGACTAAAAAGCTTCCGCACAACAAAGGCAACCAACAACAAAATGAAAAGGCAATCTCACTGAGTGGGAGAAAATAATGCAAGCCATATACCTGGTAATGGACTAATATCCAAAATATATAAAGAACTCATACAACCAAGCAGTGAAAAAAAGTCTAATTAAAAAAAAAAACAGGCAGAGCATCTGAATAGACATTTTTTCAAAGAAGACATGGAGATGGACAACAGGTACATTATCAAGGAAATACAAATCAAAATCACAATGAGGTAGCACATCTTATCTTTAGAATAGCTACTATCTCCCCCCACCCCATCAACCCCCTCAATTCCC